>ONZH01019454.1:0-204146 GCA_900303285.1 Rhinella marina | reverse complement strand
TACAATCGCTCTGCGCTGCTGGTAAACTCTGGATAACATGTTTAATGTGGAATTCCATCTCGTGGGCACGTCGCACAACAGTCGGTGAGCGGGCAGTTGTAGGCGGCGCTGCGCTGCCCTGAGAGTGGCAGCATCTGTGGTCGACTTGCGGAAATGCGCACAGATGCGGCGCACCTTGGTGAGCAAATCAGACAGATTGGGGTATGTCTTGAGGAACCGCTGAACTATTAGATTGAACACGTGGGCCAGGCATGGCACATGTGTCAGTCTGCCGAGTTGCAGAGCCGCCACCAGGTTACGCCCGTTGTCACACACAACCATGCCTGGCTTGAGGTTCAGCGGTGCCAGCCACACATCGGTCTGCGCCGTGATGCCCTGTAACAGCTCTTGGGCGGTGTGCCTTTTGTCACCTAAGCTCAGCAGTTTGAGCACCGCCTGCTGGCGCTTACCCACGGCACTGCTGCTGCGCCTAGAGCTACCGACTGAAGGCGCCGTGCCCACGGATGGTAATTCGGTGGTGGAGGAGGAGGAGGGGTCGGAGGAGGAGGAGGCATAGTACGTCTGAGAGACCGTGACCGAGGTAGGCCCCGCAATCCTCGGTGTGGGCAGTACATGAGCGGCCCCAGGGTCATTCTCGGTCCCAGCCTCCACCAAGTTAACCCAATGTGCCGTCAGTGAGATATAGTGTCCCTGCCCGGCAGCACTTGTCCACGTGTCCGTGGTTAGGTGGACCTTCTCAGAAACAGCGTTGGTCAGGGCACGGATGATGTTCTGTGACACGTGCTGGTGTAGGGCTGGGACGGCACATCGGGAAAAATAGTGGCGGCTGGGGACGGAATACCGAGGGGCAGCCACCGCCATGAGATTTCGAAAGGCCTCGGTCTCTACCAGCCTATAGGGCAGCATCTCCAGGCTAAGCAATTTGGAGATGTGGACGTTGAGGGCTTGGGCATGTGGGTGGGTGGAACTGTATTTCCTCTTGCGCTCCAGCGTCTGCTGTAAAGACAGCTGAACGCTGCGCTGGGACACGTTGGTGGACACTGTGGAGGATCGTGGAGGCGAAGGTGTGGTTTTCCGGCGGGAGGCGCTCGTGCCGGGGTCCTGGGCAGGGGGTTGACTAGCAGAGGCAGCGAGTGACGCAGGGGGTTGACTAGCAGAGGCAGCGAGTGACACAGGGGAAGGAGCAGTGGTGTGACCCGCAGGAGGTGGTGAACGGACTTGGTTCCATTGAGTGGGGTGTTTAGCACTCATATGCCTGCGCATGCTGGTGGTGGTTAGGCTAGTAGTGGTGGCACCCCTGCTGATCCTGGTGTGGCACAGGTTGCACACCACAGTCCGTCGGTATTCCTCACTTTCTTTAAAGAACCTCCAGACTTGCGAACATCTAGGCCTCGCCACGGAAGCTTCACTACATGAAACAAGTTGCTGCTGATGGCACCAGCTCTGGCCCTGCTTCTCCCTCTGGCCACACCACTGCCTCTTTACAACCTGTTCTGGTGCAGCACTCGCCTCCACCTCAGAAGCACTGTCTTCACTCGGCATATCAACCCAGCTTGGGTCAGTCACCTCGTCATCCTCCGATTCCTCAGTCTGCTCCCCCCTCGGAATTCCTCCCCTGACAACAACTTCACCACTGTCTGACAACCGTGTCACCTCATCGTCTGACACCTCTTTACAAACTTCTTCCACTAACTCAACATTGTCATCATTATCATCATCATCATCACCCACAGACTGCGACAGTTGGAAAACTTGGGCATCGGGAACGAGGTCAGCAGCAACCTGAGAAGTGGTTTGTGACTCTGGGAAGGGTCCAGAAAACATTGCCTGAGAGTATGCCGGATCGCATTCCAAATTTTCATGGGAGGGGGCAGACTGGGGGGAAGGAGGTTGAGGTGGAGGAGCCATAGGAGTGCTCCCTTATGTAACGTGGATGGACTGCGTGGAAGACTGACTGGTGGACAAATTACTTGAAGCATTGTCCGCAATCCACGAGATCAGCTGTTCGCACTGTTGTGGTTTCAACAGTCCTCTACCACGTGTCCCTGTAAGTTGAGAAATGAAGCTAGGGAGGTTAGCTCTGCGGCGTTCCACAGCTCCCTCATCAGCAGGTACTGTCTCACCCTGCCCAGGACCACGGCCTCTGCCCCCTGCAGTAATTGAATGCCCACGTCCTCGTCCTCGACCCTTAGCCCTGGGGTTCAACATTTTTTGTATATAAGTGTATGATATAAAAAAAAAAATTAAACGGGCCTGGTGTACTGAAACCCACAAATTTGTTCAGTCTGGTTGAATTAAGTGACGTACAGAAAGTGTCACCTGGACAGAATATACGGATTGCAGCGAGTGTGCTGAACTGTGACACATAGAAAGGTTACACGCAGCTGAGTAAAATGGATTTGTATCACTGAGCTAAAACAACAAAAAAACTAATTTTTTTTTATATTTTGTTTTTTTGGGAACGTGACGTGCAGGAACTATCGGAGACCTAACTCACACCCTGTTAACGGTGGCTATTTAGACTGCGACCCAGACAAATGTCGCACAGAGAGTTTTTTGGATCAAGCTGTAGACGTTATTGGTAGCAAATGACTTGGTTGTATTCTGTGACGTACAGAAAGTGTCACCTGGACAGTATATACGGATTGGAGCGAGTGTGCTGAACTGTGACACACAGAACGGTTACACGCAGCTTAGTAAAATGGATTTGTATCACTGAGCTAAAACAACAAAAAAACTAATTTTTTTTTATATTTTGTTTTTTTGGGAACGTGACGTGCAGGAACTATCGGAGACCTAACTCACACCCTGTTAACGGTGGCTATTTAGACTGCGACCCAGACAAATGTCGCACAGAGAGTTTTTTGGATCAAGCTGTAGACGTTACTGGTAGCAAATGACTTGGTTGTATTCTGTGACGTACAGAAAGTGTCACCTGGACAGTATATACGGATTGGAGCGAGTGTGCTGAACTGTGACACACAAAACGGTTACACGCAGCTGAGTAAAATGGATTTGTATCACTGAGCTAAAACAACAAAAAAAACGAATTTTTTTTTTATATTTTTGTTTTTTTGGGAACGTGACATGCAGGAACTATCGGAGACCTAACTCACACCCTGTTAACGGTGGCTATTTAGACTGCGACCCAGACAAATGTCGCACAGAGAGTTTTTTGGATCAAGCTGTAGATGTTATTGGTAGCAAATGACTTGGTTGTATTTTGTGACATACAGAAAGTGTCACCTGGACTGTATATACGGATTGGAGTGAGTGTGCTGAACTGTGACACACAGAAAGGTTACACGCAGCTGAGTAAAATGGATTTGTATCACTGAGCTAAAACAACAAAAAAATCTAATTTTTTTTTTATATTTTGTTTTTTATATTTTTTTTAAATTTTGTTTTTTTTTGGAAACATGACGTGCAGGAACTATCGGAGACCTAACTCACACCCTGTTAACGGTGTCTATTTAGACTGTGACCCAGACAAATGTCGCACAGAGAGTTTTTTGGATCAAGCTGTAGATGTTATTGGTAGCAAATGACTTGGTTGTATTCTGTGACGTACAGAAAGTGTCACCTGGACAGTATATACGGATTGGAGCGAGTGTGCTGAACTGTGACACACAGAAAGGTTACACGCAGCTGAGTAAAATGGATTTGTATCACTGAGCTAAAACAACTAAAAAACTATTTTTTTTTATATTTTGTTTTTTATATTTTTTTAAATTTAGTTTTTTTGGGAACGTGACGTGCAGGAACTATCGGAGACCTAACTCACACCCTGTTAACGGTGGCTATTTAGACTGCGACCCAGACAAATGTCGCACAGAGAGTTTTTTGGATCAAGCTGTAGACGTTATTGGTAGCAAATGACTTGGTTGTATTCTGTGACGTACAGACAGTGTCACCTGGACAGTATATATGGATTGGAGCGAGTGTGCTGAACTGTGACACACAGAAAGGTTACACGCAGCTGAGTAAAATGGATTTGTATCACTGAGCTAAAACAACAAAAAAATATTTTTTTTTTTATATTTTGTTTTTTTTGGAAACGTGACGTGCAGGAACTATCGGAGACCTAACTCACACCCTGTTAACGGTGTCTATTTAGACTGCGACCCAGACAAATGTCGCACAGAGAGTTTTTTGGATCAAGCTGTAGACGTTATTGGTAGCAAATGACTTGGTTGTATTATGTGACGTACAGAAAGTGTCACCTGGACAGTATATACGGATTGGAGCGAGTGTGCTGAACTGTGACACACAGAAAGGTTACACGCAGGTGAGTAAAATGGATTTGTATCACTGAGCTAAAACAACAAAAAAAAAATTTTTTTTTTATATTTTGTTTTTTATATTTTTTTTTAAATTTTGTTTTTTTGGGAACGTGACGTGCAGAAACTATCGGAGACCTAACTCACACCTTGTTAACGTTGTCTATTTAGACTGCGACCCAGACAAATGTCGCACAGAGAGTTTTTGGATCAAGCTGTAGATGTTATTGGTAGCAAATGACTTGGTTGTATTATGTGACGTACAGACAGTGTCACCTGGACAGTATATACGGATTGGAGCGAGTGTGCTGAATTGTGACACACAGAAAGATTACACGCAGCTGAGTAAAATGGATTTGTATCACTGAGCTAAAACAACAAAAAAATAATTTTTTTTTTATATTTTGTTTTTTTGGAAACGTGACGTGCAGGAACTATCGGAGACCTAACTCACACCCTGTTAACGGTGTCTATTTAGACTGCGACCCAGACAAATGTCGCACAGAGAGTTTTTTTGGATCAAGCTGTAGACGTTATTGGTAGCAAATGACTTGGTTGTATTCTGTGACGTGCAGACAGTGTCACCTGGACAGTATATATGGATGCGAGCGAGTGTGCTGAACTGTGACACACAGAAAGGTTACACGCAGCTGAATAAAATGGATTTGTATCACTGAGCTAAAACAACAAAAAATAATTTTTTTTTAATATTTTGCTTTTTTGGAAACGTGACGTGCAGGAACTATCGGAGACCTAACTCACACCCTGTTAACGGTGTCTATTTAGACTGCGACCCAGACAAATGTCGCACAGAGAGTTTTTTGGATCAAGCTGTAGACGTTATTGGTAGCAAATGACTTGGTTGTATTATGTGACGTACAGAAAGTGTCACCTGGACAGTATATATGGATTGGAGCGA
Organism: Rhinella marina; assembly: GCA_900303285.1. NCBI lineage: Eukaryota > Metazoa > Chordata > Amphibia > Anura > Bufonidae > Rhinella > Rhinella marina. The sequence goes on along the minus strand of ONZH01019454.1, from coordinate 198,947 downwards.
GTGTGCTGAGTTGTGACACACAGAAAGGTTACACGCAGCTGAGTAAAATGGATTTGTATCACTGAGCTAAAACAACAAAAAAATAATTTTTTTTTTATATTTTGTTTTTTTGGAAACGTGACGTGCAGGAACTATCGGAGACCTAACTCACACCCTGTTAACGGTGTCTATTTAGACTGCGACCCAGACAAATGTCGCACAGAGAGTTTTTTGGATCAAGCTGTAGACGTTATTGGTAGCAAATGACTTGGTTGTATTCTGTGACGTGCAGACAGTGTCACCTGGACAGTATATATGGATGCGAGCGAGTGTGCTGAACTGTGACACACAGAAAGGTTACACGCAGCTGAATAAAATGGATTTGTATCACTGAGCTAAAACAACAAAAAATAATTTTTTTTTAATATTTTGCTTTTTTGGAAACGTGACGTGCAGGAACTATCGGAGACCTAACTCACACCCTGTTAACGGTGTCTATTTAGACTGCGACCCAGACAAATGTCGCACAGAGAGTTTTTTGGATCAAGCTGTAGACGTTATTGGTAGCAAATGACTTGGTTGTATTATGTGACGTACAGAAAGTGTCACCTGGACAGTATATATGGATTGGAGCGAGTGTGCTGAGTTGTGACACACAGAAAGGTTACACGCAGCTGAGTAAAATGGATTTGTATCACTGAGCTAAAACAACAAAAAAATCTAATTTTTTTTTTATATTTTGTTTTTTATATTTTTTTTAAATTTTGTTTTTTTTTGGAAACGTGACGTGCAGGAACTATCGGAGACCTAACTCACACCCTGTTAACGGTGTCTATTTAGACTGCGACCCAGACAAATGTCGCACAGAGAGTTTTTTGGATCAAGCTGTAGATGTTATTGGTAGCAAATGACTTGGTTGTATTCTGTGACGTACAGAAAGTGTCACCTGGACAGTATATACGGATTGGAGCGAGTGTGCTGAACTGTGACACACAGAAAGGTTACACGCAGCTGAGTAAAATGGATTTGTATCACTGAGCTAAAACAACTAAAAAACTATTTTTTTTTTATATTTTGTTTTTTATATTTTTTTTTAAAATTTAGTTTTTTTGGGAACGTGACGTGCAGGAACTATCGGAGACCTAACTAACACCCTGTTAACGGTGGCTATTTAGACTGCGACCCAGACAAATGTCGCACAGAGAGTTTTTTGGATCAAGCTGTAGACGTTATTGGTAGCAAATGACTTGGTTGTATTCAGTGACGTACAGAAAGTGTCACCTGGACAGTATATACAGATTGGAGCGAGTGTGCTGAACTGTGACACACAGAAAGGTTACACGCAGCTGAGTAAAATGGATTTGTATCACTGAGCTAAAACAACAAAAAAAAATTTTTTTTTTATATTTTGTTTTTTTGGGAACGTGACGTGCAGGAACTATCGGAGACCTAACTCACACCCTGTTAACGGTGGCTATTTAGACTGCGACCCAGACAAATGTCGGACAGAGAGTTTTTTGGATCAAGCTGTAGACGTTATTGGTAGCAAATGACTTGGTTGTATTCTGTGACGTACAGACAGTGTCACCTGGACAGTATATATGGATTGGAGCGAGTGTGCTGAACTGTGACACACAGAAAGGTTACACGCAGGTGAGTAAAATGGATTTGTATCACTGAGCTAAAACAACAAAAAAATAATTTTTTTTTATATTTTGTTTTTTTGGAAACGTGACGTGCAGGAACTATCGGAGACCTAACTCACACCCTGTTAACGGTGTCTATTTAGACTGCGACCCAGACAAATGTCGCACAGAGAGTTTTTTGGATCAAGCTGTAGACGTTATTGGTAGCAAATGACTTGGTTGTATTATGTGACGTACAGAAAGTGTCATCTGGACAGTATATACGGATTGGAGCGAGTGTGCTGAACTGTGACACACAGAAAGGTTATACGCAGGTGAGTAAAATGGATTTGTATCACTGAGCTAAAACAACAAAAAAATATATTTTTTTTTTATATTTTGTTTTTTATATTTTTTTTTAAATTTTGTTTTTTTGGGAACGTGACGTGCAGAAACTATCGGAGACCTAACTCACACCTTGTTAACGTTGTCTATTTAGACTGCGACCCAGACAAATGTCGCACAGAGAGTTTTTTGGATCAAGCTGTAGATGTTATTGGTAGCAAATGACTTGGTTGTATTCTGTGACGTACAGACAGTGTCACCTGGAGAGTATATACGGATTGGAGCGAGTGTGCTGAATTGTGACACACAGAAAGATTACACGCAGCTGAGTAAAATGGATTTGTATCACTGAGCTAAAACAACAAAAAAATATTTTTTTTTTTATATTTAGTTTTTTTGGAAACGTGACGTGCAGGAACTATCGGAGACCTAACTCACACCCTGTTAACGGTGTCTATTTAGACTGCGACCCAGACAAATGTCGCACAGAGAGTTTTTTGGATCAAGCTGTAGACGTGATTGGTAGCAAATGACTTGGTTGTATTCTGTGACGTACAGAAAGTGTCACCTGGACAGTATATACGGATTGGAGCGAGTGTGCTGAACTGTGACACACAGAAAGGTTACACGCAGGTGAGTAAAATGGATTTGTATCACTGAGCTAAAACAACAAAAAATATATATTTTTTTTTTATATTTTGTTTTTTATATTTTTTTTTAAATTTTGTTTTTTTGGGAACGTGACGTGCAGGAACTATCGGAGACCTAACTCTCACCCTGTTAACGTTGTCTATTTAGACTGCGACCCAGACAAATGTCGCACAGAGAGTTTTTTGGATCAAGCTGTAGATGTTATTGGTAGCAAATGACTTGGTTGTATTCTGTGACGTACAGAAAGTGTAACCTGGACAGTATATACGGATTGGAGCGAGTGTGCTGAACTGTGACAAACAGAAAGGTTACACGCAGCTGAGTAAAATGGATTTATATCACTGAGCTAAAACAACAAAAAAACTATTTTTTTTTTTTTAATTTTGTTTTTTTGGGAACGTGACATGCAGGAACTATCAGAGACCTAACTCACACCCTGTTAACGGTGTCTATTTAGACTGCGACCCAGACAAATGTCGCACAGAGAGTTTTTTGGATCAAGCTGTAGATGTTATTGGTAGCAAATAACTTGGTTGTATTCTGTGACGTACAGAAAGTGTCACCTGGACAGTATATATGGATTGGAGTGAGTGTGCTGATCTGTGACACACAGCATGGTTCCACACTGCTGTGTGCAATGGATTTGTATCACTGAGATAGAACAATAAAAAAAAACAGGGTTATATATGGCGATAGCTGCACTACTAGTGCCAGCCAGCCAGCCAAGCCAGGAGACAAAAAAAAATTTCTTCTAGCCCTTAGAAGGGCTGTTGGGTTCTTTGTGGGTGATTCCTGCCTAACAGAGAACTAAATGCATGCCCTAACACTGTCCCTGAAAGGCAGCAGCTCTATCCCTAATGACATCCAGACGGCATCTGAGCCGAGCACCGCGGCCAGTCACTAGTATATTCCAGGGTCACCTGATCAGGCCAGCCAACCCCTGCTATCGACATGTAAGGGCCCCACGTGATGCTGGGTGTACCGTAGAGTCTCCTGGCTTGTGATTGGCTGTGTTTATAGGCGCCAAAAAAGCACGATGCGGAAGTTGCCATTTCCTCGAGTATGGCGAGATACTCGTCCGAGCAGCGAGCACTTACGAGTACCCTAATACTCGAACAAGCACCAAGCTCGGACGAATATGCTCGCTCATCTCTAGTTGTAACTCATAGCGTGTCCCGCCAATACGCAACAGCACATGTTGGGAACTCAACATGTTTAAAAGTAACTCCCCTGGAACAAGTCCAACACTCCTTCCAGCAATTATGCAGGAAGAAGATGTACTGGATCTATCGTTTAAATACTCGGACTCCTTTTGGCTTAAACGAATCCCTCGAATACGTCAATTACTGAAAATATATAACCAAAGAAATACAAGGATGAGGGACTGAAAGATATGATAAAATCAATGATTAAATAAATAAATTTAATAAACGGATACAATATATATATATATATATATATATATATATATATACATTTTTTTTTTCAAATTATTTTATTCATTTATTGAATTTATGGAATATTAATGAATATGAATTTATTGAGTATTAATTTATTTGCGCACTGGACATTAATTGATTAATCTATTAATTCATTAAGTACAGATTTATTAAGGCATTAGCTACCGATCCATAAATTAACGATTTACTAATTTTCTAATTTATTGATATTTAATTTTATTAGACATATGAATTGTTTATATCCATCACCAAAGTATATATACATATATATATATATATATATATATATATATATATTTTCTATCAGTTATGAAATATGACAGATATAGGTGCTGTACTCTAGTAGAGAAACACTGGGCAATTTTATAGGCTATATTAGATATCTCCATTTTATGATCTTTTAGATCTGTTTATTTATTTATTTATATATTTATTTGGTAACTATTATTTTTTATTCTCATTTATTAAGACAGGATATGTTGTCCGTCACTTAAATATCATGGTCAAACAGCAACACACAAGGGCAATTTGAAATAAGATCAGTTGGAAGTATATATATAAATGTATTTATTTATTTATGCATGCATGGCTACAAAACTTAATTGATATAAGTGTTTATTTCCCCCAAAAAATCATAACTATAATCCACATATTTTATTTGCGCGAGGAAAAGAACCCCCAGCCCTTGAGATCAATGTGTACTCGATCTCTTCAGGGGAAAGTGAGCGCTCGGGTTCAGTGCATTCCACTGTGGAACGCATTGGACCCGGAAGTTAGAAGAGCGCAGAGCGCTCTGAAGATCCAGATAACAGCGGGCCCGATGCGTTCTACAGTCGAATGCATCAGCTCCAGAGATGATGGAGGGCTGGAGGCCAGCCCCTGGGTGAAATTCACGTGGGAAACAGGCGGAAAAGAACCCATACCTTAGGTAATTAAAGGTGCACAGCACCATTTTATGATTTATGTATGTCTGATTGTATGCCATGATATGTTATAGGCTCCTGAAGAAGGGGGAGACATAGATTTATATTTTGTGAAATTAAAAGACTTGGAAAGAAACCCTACAGCGTCCCGTGGTTGCCTTCACGTCTTAAGACTCTACGTGCGATCCAGGCCAGGGGGTTTAAGGTATCACCGGTGTCTTGAGCTTATCCGGTATACCACCCCCCAGCGAAGTTTTATTATTATTATTCTCTTTCTAAATATATATATCATGTAAGAATAAGGGGTAGTCTATTGATATTCATATATTTTCCATTTCATTATGTATTTTATTTTTTATTATTTATTTATACTGCAATCATTTTAATTTATTCATTCTATAATACGCTACGTCTAATTGTATAGTGCGAGGGCCATGGTCAATCTATTTACCTATTTGGTAATATTTTAAACCTATTTATTTATTTATTTATTTGATTACTATAGTAATATAAACCTTTAACACTCTGATATAGTACCATTGGAGGTTGGCGCTACTAAGTGGGTCTTTTTTCTCTGGAGATTGAAGGTGGTCGATCAGGCGAGGTCTTGGTGACCAAACTCTAGTGCAACCACACTCATCTCTGGTTGTGCTGACTGTATGGTGCCAACCGTGTTGGAAGCGAGATAATGCTTTGGTGTTGTTTTTCAGGGGTTGGCCTTGGCTCCTTAGTTCCAGTGAAGGGCGGTCTTATTGCTTGCCCATACAAAGACATTTTAGCCAACTGTATGATTCCAACTTTGTGAGGACAGTTTGGGGAAGGCTCTTTACTGTTCTACCATCGCTGTGCTCCAGTACACAAAGTAAGGTCCATGAAGTCATGGCTGCATGAATTTGGTGTGAAAGAACATGACTGGACGTACAGAGCCCTGACCTTAGCCTCACTGAACACTTTTGGGATTAACAGAAATGGAGATTATGAGACAATCCCTCTCATCCAACATCAGTGTCTGGTCTCACAAATGCTCTTCTGGATGAATGTGCAAAAATCACCACACCGTGCATAAGGAGATATTGTATTACCAAAATCACCACAGACACACTAGGGAGATGGTTCTCTTTCTTCTCTTTACTTGGGAGATACCTCTTTGCTTACTATATTCTCATAAAGCATTACCACCAAGAAGGGGGGGGGGTCATCTACAAACCAGAAATATGCTTATATTAGGCATATTTCTGGCACAGATTACTGCACAGATCCACCGCCAGCTATATGAGGATATTAAGACTGGCGTCTAAAATGTCTCTATACACAGCTGGTCTCCTTAAAGAAAGCCAGTAACTGTCCCCCCCCCACCCAAGCTGCATCCAAGGCATCTCACTCAGCCAGAATCCTACTCTGTTCTGATGAGGGGCAAGCACCCAGTAACAGCTGTCGTGGATATTTGGCTTGGTTATTTTGGCTTGTCATTTCCAAGGCTCGTTAAAAAGTTGTAGACTCCTATGGATCCACTGCCAAAAGGTAGCGCTAGTGAGATGATTTTCTTTCCCTGGCAGATACCTCTTTGCATATATTTGTCTTCATACACAACTGGCCTCCTTAAAGTAGAACTCCCGCAAAATGTATATTCTCTGACCTGCTAGAAAGTGATGTCAAGTGACCAACTCAGGACAGGAAGTCAGTTATTTCTCTAATCATTCCTATGAGATTGAGAGTGAGGCTCCCATAGGAATACATAGAGAAACTGATTTCCTGTCCACACATAAGATGCTGTGTCAGTTGGATAGTCTGATTGCTGGTCACATGACACAGGTGAGAAGCAGAAGGGAGATATAACACAAATACAGACACTGGTAAGAAAATTACATTCACTACCTTTCTAGCAGGTCATAGAATAACATTTTTTGCGGGAGTTCTTCTTTAAGGTGAGTCAGTACCTCCATGTGCTCCAAATTCCTGTAGAAAGCCCTGCCAGAACAATGGAAGCTAGCAGTAAAGGATGACAAACTCCATATTAGTGCTTATGGATTTAGAATACTGCAGGAGTAATGTCCCAATACTTTTACCTATAAAGTGTATATAATAAAATACTGTATGGAACAAATGATCAGTTTCCCCACATTGCAGGGAATATAGGTCAATCCCACTTGGAAAAATACTTTACCTTCCAATTATAGAGAGGAGCACATATTGGAGCACATTTACTACTAATGTAAGAACATTTTACAAAATGAGAGCAGCCACTTATTATGATATTAATTGTGCCAATTTTTAAAATATAGTGCACATTACATAATACCTTTGGCATAACTCACGGCATGCTAAACAATTTTCTACATATGCACCAGTATTCTGGTTCCTAAGTGGTGCTCTTACGCGATTTAGTCCATAACTCATAGATTCTAAGCTCTTGCGAGCAGGGGTCTCACTTTTAGTGTTTCAGTTGTATATTAGCCAGTTACTTTTGTTTTGTACATGAACCCTATGAATTTGCAAAGCGCTGCGGAATATGGTGGCGCTATATCAATAAATATTATTATTATTATTATAAAGGATATTGCCGCAGCCTTTATTGTATTGCTTACAGGGTTGTAACTTATATGTTTTGCAACTTTTATACAGCAAAAACACATTGTGTCACCATATTGATGGGCCAGGCATTATGATGTTTTCACTGCCTGATCCTGTCAATCAGAGGACGCAGCAGTTGCAGGGAAAGCAGAGCCTCTAGGTGTAACGGAAACACCCCCATTACTCCTATAAGCTCATTTGCATATATTAAAACATTATTTCTCTCAGCAATGCGGGCACATATGAACATGGGACCAACACAGATGTCTTCAGTTGCCAAGTGCACATGTAACAGGTCAGCCAGGTTCATAGGTACAAATCTGCTGACAGAAGCCCTGTTTTGCACTTTGCTTTTGTTTAATCAGTGGACTTGACCATGTGCTCTTCTAATCGTTCAAATAATACATTGAAATATTTCTGTTTTTATTAACTGATGCTTGTCAGTGTATCACTGCCTTTGATGTACTAAGATGGCAGCCTAAACATATGAGGAGCTAATAAAGGGCATGAAAGATCATGAAAGTTCTTGTATCCTTGTAGTCAAGTTCCAAAACTTAAGGGAAATCCTTTCAGATGGTGGATAGCTGGGCTATCAGCACAGAGGGGACTCATTTGACATAATAGTCCACTGGTGTGGAATGTGACATCAAGCATGTACAGTGCCAAAATTAGTTTGAAAATGGTCTTCTACAGGGGTAATCTTCTCAAAGAAGTTCTCTTGTTCTACAAAGAACAATGGACCTGAAAATCTGTCACAGGAAACCTGGCCAACGTAAGAAGGCACTCTTCTCGAAGAGGTTGTCTTTTATGGCTTCCATCGTGTATTTATTAAAGCAATGTGCGCCCGTCTGCAAACATTGAGCAGTGTAGTGTAGTGTATATATCTAACCGTACATACAGCGTATCAAGTACATAAAGTTTCCATATTTCAGCAAGTATAAATTAATTCCTCAAGGAGACATTGTACATAGTCTCATTGTTCAGGGAAACTAATCATCTCAAAGGGCAGGAGACAGTAATGGAAACCGGCTTTGAGTAGTGTAAGTGGTCGGCTCCGGTGACAGAAATTTGTGTGAACGGATAAAAAGCAATATTAAGAAGCAGTGATGCTTAAACACTATAATCATTTTTTGGACAGAGAGCTCCACCAATATTTTTAATGGAACCAGCTGAAGTCAAAATAAAAACGACTCCTCAATTGATGCGAAAAAAAAAAAAAGCAGAAGGGGGACTTGTCAAAATGGAGTACAAAAGGCTAATATCTAAATGAACAATTACAAGGGAAAAAAAGTGGATGCGTGATGTTTGCTTAACTAATTCCGCGTTTACTGACTGTGTAACGACAAAAAAACATGACGGTATTAGTTCATCTAGCGCCGATCTCTGCAATTACCAAGGCAAAGCAATCTGAAATTCCACAGCTAACGACAAATCAAACTGTGTTCTGCTATCTGCCCAGACACAAATGGAAAATAAATACTGTTAACTGTCACTTTCCATTAGGTAACAGAAATTCAATTATTTTTCAAACAAGCTTCCAAGTCAACAGAATAAATCTGTTTCATAAATGAGCAGGTAACCATATTTGATTCCAGTTTCCCAAAGGGAGTGAAAAATCAATATTAATCACAATTCTTCACTCTACATGTGAATGTTTCGGAGAGACATAAATCACTTTGCCCAATAAATATTATTTTGATGGGAATAAATAAATAAGTGAGGGGGCGCTACGTTGTGATGCTAATGTGCTGTAAATCCTTTAGTGCGCCATAGAGAAGCCAAACAAAAAAGAGCACAAATACACCTTGCGACAGTTGTATGCGATATATGTATTGCTCATGTGTTTTATTATGTATTATAATGTATATGTATTGCTTATGTGCATTATATCTTGTAGATGATTTACAATGAGGCAGTACAGGTGATGGGTTTAGAGCATGGATACATATTGACTTGTTTGAAAGCATTGTCTGTATCAGAACCATCCATACTGGCATTTTAATCGCCATTCTTGGGCCAGTTTTTGAACTTTACCCACTGAGGAATATGAAACTCGCTGTGCCCCAGGGCCAATCGTGTCCCAGGTTTAGTGGAATGCCGAGTGGTGTGGTGTGGCCCTTAATAGTCACTGTGTGTGTCCCAGTGCTCCTACCTGGATACAGTCAATCCCCAGGGTTAGGGCTTATGCACACGGCCGGTCTTCGGCCCGCATACGCTGGGTCCACAATACATGGGCACCGGCCGTGTGCAGCCCGCATCATGGATCGCGGACCCATTCACTTCAATGGATCTGCAATCACGGATGGGTCCGCCAGTGCCCATGCATTGTGGACAGCTAATTGTGGTCCACAGCACAGGCACTGACCACACGTTCGTGTGCATAAGCCCTTAGGCTCCGAAGCTCCGAAGGGGATAGTTAATGGTCGGAGATGGAAAATAAATTGAGTCCAGATCTTGATACTTGATAACTTTGCTTTCTCTCTCTGCTGTATTAAACTCGGATTGGGTCTGGTTACTGGACTTTTGGTCTGTCTGGTACCCCTGGAGTGGGGTGCCTTTGGCTGTTGTCCCCCTCCTGACACTCAGTAAATAAATTAGCATGGAGTCAGGGGGCTCTATGAGTTACATCCCTTTGGAGAGACTCCTGATGCAGCCAGAGAACACTATTGAGTCTAAACTGGAAATAACTAGAACTGCAACCCTTCCCTTCTAGTAGGAAGCAGGACTGATCCACTTATGCCCAAAGTGGGGGAAATGGTGAGTTCCATTCTGTCTAAGGATAGCACTGCCATATACACTGCCACCTGGTGGTGAACCAGGCTTAGTACATGAACAAACCCGTTTCATAGCAAGAGTATAAATGTAACAAGTGAAAATAAATACACAGATGGCATTTATATTAACCATTAGAGACAGTAGCAGGGTGCAGAAATGGTAATACCACTCCGGGGTATTACAAATGCATATAAAACCTCTCAGAAATGATGACTTCCATGCATATATGCATAAGGCCCATACCTTTTTCCCTGTACAATCCTGCAAAAACAGGACAGTTTGGAGGTACTGTATGTCAGAACAAATCAAAGTTAAGCTGTACTTTAACTAACAGTAGGATATATGGAATTCATAAAGAACCTCTGTCACCATGATCAACCCTACTAAACCAGCATACTGCCTAGTAGGGTTAATCATGGTGACTGAAATGAGCCCTTTCTCTCTGTAATTAATATTACTGATGCAGAGAAATGCATTTTTAGTTATATGCAAATAAGATGCTGTGAGCACCAAGTACCTGGCCTAGCCCCTTGGGGCACAGCTTCATCTAAGCCTTTTCCTACTGCCACTCCCTCTCCCAGTCAAATTGACAGGGCCAGGCATCCTGGTCCTTAAATTGTATGCATGCATCGGTACAGTGATTTCGCATAACTAACAGTAATACTAATTGCAGAGAGAAAGGGCTCATTTTATTCATTATCATGAACCCTACCAGGCAGTATGCCTAATTTAATAGGGTTGGTCATGGTAAGAAATGTTCTTTCTTATGTATATCCATGCTTAGTTCAGCTGAGCATTCATTTGTTCTCAATGCAATACGCCTGATTCTTCTTTACACCAACATCTGCCATCATAGGAGAGTTGGGGTACACCTTTAGACTTAAGATAGACTGGGTTTGGCCAATTTTGCTCTTATGTGTATGGACACCTTTAAAGAAAATGTGCCAAGTTTAAAAGTTATCTCATCCTCAGGATAGGCGATAACTATCTGATAGGTAAGAGTCTATTTGCTGTGACCCACACCAATCCCAAGGACAGGGTTCCCATTCCCCTCTCTAAATTAAGAGGCATGTTGAGCTTTCATATGCTTGCCAGTCTCCAGCTGTTCCATAGAGAATGCTCAACCTGCCGCTCCATTCAGACTGGGGAACAAAATCCCGGTCTTAGGGCTCCTAATGATCAGATAGCTCCCAGGGGATAATGTTTAAACTTTATACATCCCCCTTAAGGGTGTTTTGTTTGCTCTGTATCCAGGTTGAAGTGTGGAAATTAAGAATTCTTTATGTTTGCCAATTCTATATATCAGCATGACCTACCTCTTCCAACACATAAAGTAACTCAAATGCATTAATCAGTGGCATACAGAGAAGAAAGGAGGCTCTATAATACAGATAACAATGGAACCTTGTTAGGTTTTGTTACCCAGGAGAGATAGCCTTGATGTGTTTCCTCCTCCACACCCTTCCCATCTTTCTTTAGCCAGTTCCTCTAGAGAGGGGAATCCTGCACACGTTCTCATCACCCACTAGTAAAGGGAATGTAATTCTCTGAAACTAACCAGTGCTCTCTCCAAGGACCCTATAGCAGCCATGTGGTCTACCTTTGGCTTTAATGCATTGTCACAGACCTGTGCACAGGTGAAATAAACGAAATCAAGTCTATTCAAGATTTACATAAGAAGTTGTCATTCATGCACATAAAGGGAAAACCTCTGACAACTGAATAAAGCATCACCCTCCAAACCTTAAAGTGACCACTATAATTTTATTTGATAAATGTAAAACATTGTTCATTCTACCTGGCTTTGAGCTGCCACATTGCTTGCAGAAATTGGTTTCCTGCAAGCAGAAGTAGGGCAGTGCCAAGCTGCGACTGTTAGGAAAGGGAACTCCTCTACTGGAAGGGGGATAGATCACTGAAGCCTTATGTCACGTGAAGCAAACAGGAAGTGGTCATTGACAACAGCAGATCTCTTAAAATGTTGGACATCTGCAGTTGACACCCAGTGCATCTGTTGATATGCAATGAACCCATAAAGCTCAAGTGTATAACATGCAAAAGAAACATACTTCAAACAGCAAGAATCCGGGTAAGGAGTATAGGGTAGGATAGCATGAAGAACAGCGATCTATCTGAAAAGCGTTGGCAGTTTGACAATCGCAGGCATCCATAGCTCAGTGACTACGGTGACCACGAGCTTTTGAGGTATAGGAATGCAGTTCGCCACTGACCGGGGGACGCTCCATATAAAAACAACTACCTAAAGCACTCTGCAACATCGACCACAACTGGAAAAAGAAGAACATGCCATGGACCAAAAAAGAGCAGAAGGGGAAAGAAGTAAGGTAATTGTTTTCCTGTGTACGTAGGTCTTTTCCAGGAGTTCCAGAGATTCTTTAATGGTGATATCTGGGGTGTGCTGGGTGTGGTTGTATGCGGGGTACCCATTAGATCTATTTAAGTGATTTATACCTGTGTAGAAGCTTTGGTGGTGAGTGAGCACCAGTGTTTTACAATTTAAGTGATTAATCAGACAAAATAAAAAACGCAAATACAGCACACTTGTTAAGCCATCCTAAGCAGGGTTGCCAGCCGTCCGTAGATTTACGGACAGTCCGCAAAAACCCGGTGTTTTTGTCTGCCGTCCGTAGCGTCCGGCAGAAAAAAAACGCCGTCTGTAAAATTTATGGCCAGCAGGGGCGGACTGAGCTAGGGGACAGATGCTAACACACTTACTTACTGTAGCCGTCTAAGGCAGGATCAGGATGCTGCTTGCTTGCAGCCAGGAAGTGCCCGCCTCCTGGCCTGTTATCTCCGCCCCCTTGTGACATCAGCAGTGACAGGTCACATGACTGACCAGCTCGAGGCCAGTGCCGGCATTATGGAGACTTGGGAGAGCAGAAAGAGCATATGAGCATGAGCATCACGCATGACATCAGTAGTGCCTGTAAGTTTTGGGGTAATGATGGGCTGCTGCTGCTTGAACATAAATAAAATAAGATAATAAGTAAAGAGAAAATAGAAGTGGAGTGGAGAAATATAATAATCTCCAGCAAGCACATCTGATCTATATATATATATATATATATATATATATATATATATATATATATATATATATATTATTGGAGCCTTTTGGAAGGATATGGGCATTATAAAAAAATACAGTGCCACATAATTAAGGGGGTTGTATAAACTCAGACAATGGGGGCATATTATTAGGATATGCCCCCATTGTCTGATAGATGCAGGTCCCACCTCTTTGACCCACACCTATCTTGTAAACATAGACTTGAAAGTCACGGAGGGCACACCACACTTGCTCAGCCACTGCTCCCATTCGTTTCGATGGGGCCAGTGGAAATAGCTGAGCAATTGTTTAGCTATTTCCAGTGGCTCCATATAAATGAATGGAGGGTGGCCGTGCATGCACGGTGCGCTCTCTGACTTTGAAGGCTCCATTTACAAGATAGGTGTGGGTCAAAGAGCTGGGACCTGCATCCATCAGACAATGGTTGCATATCGTAATAATATGCCCCCATTGTCTGAGATTATACAACCCCTTTCAGATCAGCCCCTCCAATACAGTCCCATGTAAATAACATTCTCAGTCTCCTTCTGTCAGCTCCTCCAACATACAGTCCCAAGTAAATAACATCAGCCACTGCAACGTACATTCCCATGGTCTATTTTTTTTCCGTTATTCAATAGCCGTGAAAAAAACTGCTGTGTGAATAACCCCATAAACTACAATTGTTCTTAAAACGGATGTGTGACAGACGTTAATAAAACGTTCATCACATGTCCGCTTTTTACTGTTGTGTGTGTGTGTGTGTGTGTAACCTTAGGCTAGCCAGTGCATACGGCATGTTACTGCTGCAGCCAATCACCAGTCAGTGATCTAATGTTGAGAACTGGCTGCAGTGGTCACATGCCATACACCTGCACATCAGTGTGCACATCACCAACACTGTGACAGATGTGCACACTTGCCCATTACATCCCTGTCAGTCTTTGTTTACATGGCCACAGCAATGATGCCAGAAAGTTTGGCATGTGACAGACATAATTACTGCAGCCATATAAACAAAGCACTCAGGAGGGAATTTATCATTAGTAGAATATTTGAAGTCAGTTTTGCTTCAGCCTGTGTTGGAGTACTTTGTACCACATTTATCAAATGTCACAGGTTGTTTGATAAATTTGGCTTGTCCTTAAACCTAACACTTCTGTCTAGAGAAGCTCCTCCACTTTTCCTACTCCACCCTCCTCCTGGAGTGAGATTGCGACTTATTTGCGACTTTTTAAAAAAAGTCTCAATGATAAATCTGGAGTGAAACTCATTAACATAGCTAACCACACCCACTTTTTCACCCACACTGCAAAACTGGAGTGAGTGGTGTACACATGCAAAAAGTCGCAAAATTTTGCGCAAGTCAGTGTAAAAAGTCGCAAATTTTTGCACAATCGTATATTTTGCGACTTTTTGATGCCAGAATTCTGGAGTGAAGGTATGATAAATCAAGGCCTCAGACTACAGTGGCTGGGATGGAACAGCTGAGAATTGTTGTTTATTTTCCATATGCGGCCATATTTAATTTTTAACTACTGGACAGTCCTTTTTATTCTGAGGTGCTTTTGATTCAAGGGCATTTTGAGGGCATGAAAGGGGCATGTCCTATAAAAAAGGGGTGGGCTATATGTCCGTAAAAATTTTGGACTGTCCGTGAATTTTGGTTCAGTTGTCCAGAAAAATTTGAAAGGAAGGTTGGCAACCCTGATCCTAAGCCGGTAATAAAGGTGCAGTCCTATTCACCCCAGTTAATCCCAGAAGTCTTATACTGCATATTACCACTCAAATTGATAGAAACTACTAGATAATCTCTATCTCAGATCTACCACATATACAGTATAGTAAAATCAAGAGTACTTTGTAGAAAATACCGCTATACTGCATATTGAAAAAGTGTAACTAGTAGTACATAAGCTGTACTGCATAAGATGATGTCAGCAATAGCACCAATATAATATCAACCAGCTAGATGACGTATAAAATAGTTCCCATCATAATACCCTTTTAATAGCAAGTATATCATCCTCATTTTAACAGCCAAAGCTGCACCATTTGCCATGCCTACCAATAGCCATAGTGTACACACAATACCAGTCATGTTGTTGACATCTATAGTATCAATAAAATAACAGCCATAGCGCCTACAGCAATAGGGTTCTGCCAAGTCATACACATCCCTATCCACTAATGAAAACCTATATGACAAATGACCTAGTTGACTTCAGAGGCCACCATTTTTCATGTGATCAATCAACTAATTGCTTTAGGCAATCATCAAGGAGAATTTACATGTATTAAAAAATAAAACTAAAATTACACTGCATTGGAGGTCGATTAACCGTCCAAATCTTCAGTCTTCAAGTATGGACTAAGGACACCTCATATTTGCATATATAGCCTTCTTTGATATAATCAAAATTACTGAAAACAAATTGGCTCACCTTTCCTAATGTGATTGCACCTTTATTTTTGCATAGATTTAACAAAATGTAGCAGAATTTGGTGCAAAGGTCTGCATCTAGGTTTGGAGAAATGATCTGGACCTACCAAGAAGGAGTGCAACTTAACTGAAAGGGGCATGGCTTTGTGGCAAATAGGAATGGCCTGATATGCAACATTTTGCATGAAAATGTGTGTCACAATTCTGATGTAAAATTCTGTGTCAATATAAGTTGGCACATAGTTAGAGAAAAGTGTCTAGCCAAGAGCCAAATGTATTGTCCAGCTTGAGGCACTGTCATAAATATGGCCCATGCCTAGATATGTAGCCTGTCTAAATTTACACCATCTAAATCTGACCCAATTTAATTATAAAGTTAGAAAGGGTCAACACTTTCTACATCATGAATGATTAATTGGTAGTTTTTATTCTATTGTCTAAACTACACAAGGGCATATATACCATTGAAGACAATAATGTGGCTGCCATGGGGCTCTCAGAGAAAGAAGTCTCAGACCCAGTTGCTATGGGGTCCAAAGAGTCGAACCAACCCAGCTTAAAGGGGTTGTCCAAGTTATGTTTATTGATAACCTATCAGATCAGCGCCCAGCGCTGCCTCCTCTTCATTGTCTACCTGCTCGCCGTAACATCGTATAGGAATGAGCCGTCCCATTGAAATGACGTGGCGGCTTGGGTGTAATACCCTTCCCACTGCTGCCAATGTTACGGCGAGCAGTTAAACAATAAAGAGGAGGCAGAGCCGATCGGTGGGGGTGCCAGGTGTCGGACCCCCGCCGATCTGATATTGATGACCTATCCTGAGGATAGGTCATCAATAAATATAACTTGGACAACCCCTTTAACAGGGATCTCCACCAGATCTACATCATTAGCAAACAAGGAGTAGACACTCCTTAATGATTCTGGAAATTACAGAGGCAAACACACCTCAAGATCTCTTTTAACAGATAGTTTTGGATGTTGTTGTAATATCAAACAGCAGGGTCCCATTTTAATATTTGTTATGGGGGCCCTTCACCTTTATGTACATGTCTAGCTCATATAACGGTATCTTACATTTGATGATCCCTCATTGAAAGCAAATTAATGATACTGTATAGAAGGAGGAAGATCTGGTGCCAGAAAAAAACCAACAAAACAAAAGGAGACCAAAAAATACTCTATACTTATAATATACTGCTCCAAGTATGGCCTCCACGTCTTTGTTAATGTATATATCCAATGGCAAACCATCTAAAGTTTAAAATAGTCTGTACAGTACAGTTTTTTCTAGAATATAGTTGGTTTCTAATTTAATCCTGTTGTTTTTCTACCACTCAAGAGATGGAATTTCTTATATTTACCCAGTAGCATCAATCTCGTACATGAAATGCTCAGGAAGAAGATGCACAGATCCAAGACCTACACTTCTATTCTATTATATAAATAGCACTTTTACATTTCCCTGGTGAATTGTAAATGGCTCATTTATCCCCTAAATATAGCCAGAGGCAAGGTTCCTCAAATGACGTACTATCATGCACCATGTGGGAATAAAAACCTAATTTCAGTTTAAAACGGAATTGGTGGCAAATGGGCTGTACCAAAGCGTGGCCGGACCTAGTCTCACTGCAATTTTTTTCCTTTCTTTACGTCTTAGTAAAGAAAAAAAAAAAGTACTTTAACAGCTGGAATTCAAGAAAATGAGAAAAAAAACCTTCAATCTGGTACTTGTAGGATGCTGAAATGTATCTGCGCAAAATGACTTTGTTGCAGAGCACGATGATGGACATTGGTCGGAATTGTTCAGCAAAAGGTCACCACGAGAGAGAAGTGGATTCTTTCTGACTGAATCGAATACAAATGAACAGAGACGTTACCAGATAGCAAGAAATCAACAGTAAGCTGTCAGTGGGCTATGTAACCACTTGACATGAGCAGAAACACTTGGCCTTTCTCATCAAGTGTACTGTAAATTCTGTCGTAGCAGTAATCAAAGGAAAAGTCTAGTGTGCTAAGAAAGAAAAGGTGGATCTGGTAAATGTGACTGGTTTATGTCTAAGGCATTTGTTGTTTGTGTTGTCTGGCAGACAACAGATTTTGATAGAGATTTTGTAAACAGTATTTCCCCTAAAATAAAATTTAAAAAAATCTCCAGTAAATATAAGTTTTTGGGTTGTCCTGCAAATACATTTACAAATTCACCTATCTCTTGTGCTGCTAAAATATGGGGAAACAAACATGCATATTAAACTGCTGCCGAAGTAGTGGGCTCACATTCCTACAGATCTGGACATGAAATCTCTCTCTATTTATGCAGTGGCATGAGCGTTAAAGATGTATCACTAAATAAGTAAAAAATGGAAATCATAATGGTTTACACTCAAACTTCCTAGAAACACATTAAATGAATATTTGTAGTATACTTTATATATTGTACATTGTAAATACTGTATATATATATATATATATATATATATATATATATATATATATATTAGAAATTAGCAAATTTCTCAAAAACAGATGCTAGGATTACTGCAATTACTGTTTAAAATAAATATATAAATATTGCAGATTGTAAGCTCTTGCAAACAGAGTCTTTTCTAATAAATTGTAATTTATATTCCTAATTTCTCCTTACAAAATAGGAAGTGGGGCTACACTGAGCAATCTTTTACCAGAATGGAGTGATTGGAGGCAGGAACTCTGCAGTGCATATTGCTGCTCCTGCCGATACCTGCTCCACTAGAGCCTGACATACCACATCACTGATGTGCTATGCCAGGTTTTAGCAGAGCAGAGAGGGTACAGGCAGGAAAAGTGATGTGTGCTTATGCCTTTTCATTGCTCAGTGCAGTCCCGCACAAATTCACAGATTCCAAAACGATATAAATAGAGATGAGCGAACATGCTCGTCCGAGCTTGGTGCTCGTTCGAGTATTAGGGTACTCGTAACTGCTCGATGCTCGGACGAGTATCTCGCCATGCTCGAGGAAATGGCAACTTCCGCATCATGCTTTTTTGGCGCCTAAAAACACAGCCAATCACAAGCCAGGAGACTCTACGGTACACCCAGCATCACGTGGGGCCCTTACATGTCGATAGCAGGGGTTGGCTGGCCTGATCAGGTGACCCTGGAATATACTACCGACTGGCCGCGGCGCTCGGCTCAGATGCCGTCTGGATGTCGTTAGGGATAGAGCTGCTGCCTTTCAGGGACAGTGTTAGGGCCTGCATTTAGTTGTCTGTTAGGCAGGGATCACCCACAAAGAACCCAACAGCCCTTCTAAGGGCTAGAAGACATTTTATTTATTTTTTTTTTGTCACTTGGCTGGCTGGCACTAGTAGTGCAGCTATCGCCATATCTAACCCTGTTTTTTTTTTTTTTTGTTCTATCTCAGTGATACAAATCCATTGCACACAGCACTGTGGAACCATTCTGTGTGTCACAGTTCAGCACTGACTCACTCCAATCCATATATACTGTCCAGGTGACACTTTCTGTACGTCACACAATACAACCAAGTCATTTGCTACCAATATCATCTACCGCTTGATCCAGAAAATTCTCTGTGTGACATTTGTCTGGGTCACAGACTAAATAACCACCGTTAACAGGGTGTCAGTCAGTTCTACCATATTTCATGCACGTCACGTTCCCAAAAAAACAAAATATAAAAAAAAAAATTATTATTTCAGTTGTTTTAGCTCAGTGATACAAATCCATTTTACTCAGCTTTGTGTAACATTTCTGTGTGTCACAGTTCAGCACATTCGCTCCCATCCGTATATACTGTCCAGGTGACACTTTCTGTACGTCACACAATACAACCAAGTCATTTGCTACCAATATCATCTACCGCTTGATCCAGAAAACTCTCTGTGCGACATTTCTCTGGGTCGCAGACTAAATAGCCACCGTTAACAGGGTGTCAGTCAGTCCTACCATAGTTCCTACACGTCACGTTCCCAAAAAAACAAAATTGTAAAAAAAAATATAAAAAAACAAATATTAAAAAAATATATATTTTTTCAGTTGTTTTAGCTCAGTGATGCAAATCCATTTTACTCAGCTTTGTGTAACCTTTCTGTGTGTCAAAGTTCAGCACATTCGCTCCCATCCGTATATACTGTCCAGGTGACACTTTCTGTACGTCACACAATACAACCAAGTCATTTGCTACCAATATCATCTACCGCTTGATCCAGAAAATTCTCTGTGTGACATTTGTCTGGGTCACAGACTAAATAACCACCGTTAACAGGGTGTCAGTCAGTTCTACCATATTTCATGCACGTCACGTTCCCAAAAAAACAAAATATAAAAAAAAAAAATTATTATTTCAGTTGTTTTAGCTCAGTGATACAAATCCATTTTACTCAGCTTTGTGTAACATTTCTGTGTGTCACAGTTCAGCACATTCGCTCCCATCCGTATATAGTGTCCAGGTGACACTTTCTGTACGTCACACAATACAACCAAGTCATTTGCTACCGATATCATCTACCGCTTGATCCAGAAAACTCTCTGTGCGACATTTCTCTGGGTCGCAGACTAAATAGCCACCGTTAACAGGGTGTCAGTCAGTTCTACCATAGTTCCTGCACGTTACGTTCCCAAAAAAACAAAATTGTAAAAAAAATATAAAAAAACAAATATAAAAAAAAATATTTTTTCAGTTGTTTTAGCTCAGTGATACAAATCCATTTTACTCAGCTGCGTGTAACCTTTCTGTGTGTCACAGTTCAATACATTCGCTCCCATCCGTATATACTGTCCAGGTGACACTTTCTGTACGTCACACAATACAACCAAGTCATTTGCTACCAATATCATCTACCGCTTGATCCAGAAAACTCTCTGTGCGACATTTGTCTGGGTCGCAGACTAAATAGCCACCGTTAACAGGGTGTCAGTCAGTCCTACCATAGTTCCTGCACGTTACGTTCCCAAAAAAACAAAATTGTAAAAAAAATATAAAAAAACAAATATTAAAAAAATATATATTTTTTCAGTTGTTTTAGCTCAGTGATGCAAATCCATTTTACTCAGCTTTGTGTAACCTTTCTGTGTGTCAAAGTTCAGCACATTCGCTCCCATCCGTATATACTGTCCAGGTGACACTTTCTGTACGTCACACAATACAACCAAGTCATTTGCTACCGATATCATCTACCGCTTGATCCAGAAAACTCTCTGTGCGACATTTCTCTGGGTCGCAGACTAAATAGCCACCGTTAACAGGGTGTCAGTCAGTTTTACCATATTTCCTGCACGTCACGTTCCCAAAAAAACAAAATATAAAAAAAAAAAAATTATTATTTCAGTTGTTTTAGCTCAGTGATACAAATCCATTTTACTCAGCTGCGTGTAACCTTTCTGTGTGTCACAGTTCAACACATTCGCTCCCATCCATATATACTGTCCAGGTGAAACTTTCTGTACGTCACACAATACAACCAAGTCATTTGCTACCGATATCATCTACCGCTTGATCCAGAAAACTCTCTGTGCGACATTTCTCTGGGTCGCAGACTAAATAGCCACCGTTAACAGGGTGTCAGTCAGTCCTACCATAATTCCTGCACGTTACGTTCCCAAAAAAACTAAATTGTAAAAAAAAATATAAAAAAACAAATATAAAAAAAAAATATATTTTTCAGTTGTTTTAGCTCAGTGATACAAATCCATTTTACTCAGCTTTGTGTAACCTTTCTGTGTGTCACAGTTCAGCACATTCGCTCCCATCCGTATATACTGTCCAGGTGACACTTTCTGTATGTCACTTAATTCTACCAGACTGAACAAGTTTGTGGGTTTCAGTACACCAGGCCCGTTTAATTTATTTTTTTTATATCATACACTTATATACATACAATGTTGAACCCCAGGGCTAAGGGTCGAGGACGAGGGCGTGGGCGTGGGCATTCAATTACTGCAGGGGGCAGAGGCCGTGGTCCTGGGCAGGGTGAGACAGTACCTGCTGATGAGGGAGCTGTGGAACGCCGCAGAGTTACACTCCCTAGCTTCATGTCTCAACTTACAGGGACACGTGGTAGAGGACTGTTGAAACCACAACAGTGCGAACAGCTGATCTCGTGGATTGCGGACAATGCTTCAAGTAATTTGTCCACCAGTCAGTCTTCCACGCAATCCACCCACGTTACCCAAGGGAGCACTCCTCTGGCTCCTCCACCTCAACCTCCTTCCCCCCAGTCTGCCCCCTCCCAGGAAAATTTGGAATGTGATCCGGCATACTCTCAGGAACTGTTTTCTGGACCCTTCCCAGAGTCACAAACCACTTCTCAGGTTGCTGCTGACCTCGTTCCCGATGCCCAAGTTTTCCAACTGTCGCAGTCTGTGGGTGATGATGATGACAATGTTGAGTTAGTGGAAGAAGTTTGTAAAGAGGTATCAGACGATGAGGAGACACGGTTGTCAGACAGTGGTGAAGTTGTTGTTAGGGGAGGAATTCCGAGGGGGGGAGCAGACTGAGGAATCGGAGGATGACGAGGTGACTGACCCAAGCTGGGTTGATATGTCGAGTGAAGACAGTGCTTCTGAGGCGGAGGTGAGTGCTGCACCAGAACAGGTTGTAAGAGGCAGTGGTGTGGCCAGAGGGAGAAGCAGGGCCAGAGCTGGTGCATCAGCAGCAACTGTTTCACGTAGTGAAGCTCCCGTGGCGAGGCCTAGATGTTCGCAAGTCTGGAGGTTCTTTAAAGAAAGTGAGGATGACCGACGGACTGTGGTGTGCAACCTGTGCCACACCAGGATCAGCAGGGGTGCCACCACTACTAGCCTAACCACCACCAGCATGCGCAGGCATATGTATGCTAAACACCCCACTCAATGGAACCAAGGCCGTTCACCACCTCCTGCGGGTCACACCACTGCTCCTTCCCCTGTGTCACTCGCTGCCTCTGCTAGTCAACCCCCTGCGTCACTCGCTGCCTCTGCTAGTCAACCCCCTGCCCAGGACCCCGGCACGAGCGCCTCCCGCCGGAAAACCACACCTTCGCCTCAACGATCCTCCACAGTGTCCACCAATGTGTCCCAGTGCAGCGTTCAGCTGTCTTTACAGCAGACGCTGGAGCGCAAGAGGAAATACAGTTCCACCCACCCACATGCCCAAGCCCTCAATGTCCACATCTCCAAATTGCTTAGCCTGGAGATGCTGCCCTATAGGCTGGTAGAGACCGAGGCCTTTCGCAATCTCATGGCGATGGCTGCCCCTCGGTATTCCGTCCCCAGCCGCCACTATTTTTCCCGATGTGCCGTCCCAGCCCTACACCAGCACGTGTCGGAGAACATCATCCGTGCCCTGACCAACGCTGTTTCTGAGAAGGTCCACCTAACCACGGACACGTGGACAAGTGCTGCCGGGCAGGGACACTATATCTCACTGACGGCACATTGGGTTAACTTGGTGGAGGCTGGGACCGAGAATGACCCTGGGGCCGCTCATGTACTGGCCACACCGAGGATTGCGGGGCCTACCTCGGTCACGGTCTCTCAGATGTACTATGCCTCCTCCTCCTCCGACCCCTCCTCCTCCACCGAATTACCATCTGTGGGCACGGCGCCTTCAGTCAGTAGCTCTAGGCGCAGCAGCAGTGCCGTGGGTAAGCGCCAGCAGGCGGTGCTCAAACTGTTGAGCTTAGGTGACAAAAGGCACACCGCCCAAGAGCTGTTACAGGGCATCACGGCGCAGACCGATGTGTGGCTGGCACCGCTGAACCTCAAGCCAGGCATGGTTGTGTGTGACAACGGGCGTAACCTGGTGGCGGCTCTGCAACTCGGCAGACTGACACATGTGCCATGCCTGGCCCACGTGTTCAATCTAATAGTTCAGCCAGTTGGACGCCATTTTTTAGAGGTCCAACTGGCACTCTTTTAGCACAATTTTTCAGGAGGGCCCCGTACAGGCCCTCTCTTCAAACAATTTTTCAGGAGGGCCCCCTACAGGCCCTCTATTCAAACAATTTTTCAAGAGGTCCACCTACAGGCCCTCTATTCAAACAATTTTTCCAGAGGTCCACCTACAGGCCCTCTCTTCAAACAATTTTTCAGGAGGGCCCCCTACAGGCCCTCTCTTCAAACAATTTTTCAGGAGGGCCCCCTACACGCCCTCTATTCAAAAAGTTTTTCCAGAGGTCCACCTACAGGCCCTATCTTCAAACAATTTTTCAGGAGGGCCCCCTACAGGCCCTCTATTCAAACAATTTTTCCAGAGGTCCACCTACAGGCCCTCTCTTCAAACAATTTTTCAGGAGGGCCCCCTATAGGCCCTCTATTCAAACAATTTTTCCAGAGGTCCACCTACAGGCCCTCTCTTCAAACAATTTTTCAGGAGGGCCCCCTACAGGCCCTCTATTCAAACAATTTTTCCAGAGGTCCACCTATAGGCCCTCTGTCCAAACAATTTTAACGGAGGTCCACCTACAGGCCCTCTCTCTCTCCAAACAATTGTTCCGGAGGTCCACCTACAGGCCCTCTCTTCAAACAATTTTTCAGGAGGGCCCCCTACAGGCCCTCTATTCAAACAATTTTTCCAGAGGTCCACCTATAGGCCCTCTGTCCAAACAATTTTAACGGAGGTCCACCTACAGGCCCTCTCTCTCTCCAAACAATTGTTCCGGAGGTCCACCTACAGGCCCTCTCTCCAAACAATTTTTCCGGAGGTCCACCTATAGGCCCTCTCTCCAAACAATTGACGTCTTTTTCCTATCTTTCTCTCTCTCCAAACTATTTTTCCGGATAGCTGCCATATACGGTATTAAACTGAGAAGAATACGGAGAACACATGCTACACTTGATCAAGTTCATAATTTACGACTGTACCGGTTAAAGCAACAGTTTTCCCAAATCCAGTCCGGCTGTTGTCACCACCACCACCACACTCCTCTGGCTCTTCCAGCGAAACCTCCTTGCCCCAGCCTGCCCCCCCCCACCTACAGGCCCACTCTACAAACAATTTAGCCAGATAGGGGACGTATCAGAAGTTGCACTCATGTTTGTTTTTGTTCTTCTTTTATCTGCCTCCTGACCTGTGATAGGCAGAGCATGGACACGTCCCCTTAAATATAGAGTCCCAAGATAGGGGACGTATACGGCATTAAACTGAGAAGAATCGATACCATACGGGTTAAAGCAACAGTTTTCCCAAATCCAGTCCGGCTGTTGTCACCACCACACACACTAGCCCAGGGGGCACTCCTCTGGCTCTTCCAGCGAAACCTCCTTCCCTCCCACCTACATGCCCTCTCTCTAAACAATTTTCCCAGGTAGGGGGACGTATTAGATATTGTACTGATTTTGAATTGCCTCCTGCGATAGATGGGAATCGAACCCGCATCAACTGCTTGGGAAGTAGCTATGCTGCGATAGATGGGAATCAAACCCGCATCAACTGCTTGGGAAGTAGCTATGCTCACCACTATACCACCAGCAGGCACAGCAACTGATAAGAACAGATACTAAACTTGATTTTAGCTGCAGTGCCAGCATGAGTAGTGGTGTCACCTGCAGGTGGTGATGGACCTTCGTTGCACCTAGTTGGGTGCTTCCCTAACATGTGATGGGCATGTGCCTCCCCTTTCTTGGTCTGGGTGAGCACAATTGCCATGAGGGTAACCACCAGGCTGTTGCCTGAGAATTTGGGGTAATGGTGGGATTAGGCAGCCTCAGAGGCATCCATGCATGCTGCCCCTGCTGTTTCCTGTCCATTCCGTGGTGTTTCCATCATTTTCTGAGGTTTCCAGGTTTTCACCCAGCCTTCCCTAGGCAGAGCCTTGGTCCCCCGCAAAAATGCTCGAGTCTCCCATTGACTTCAATGGGGTTCGTTATTCGAAACGAGCACCCGAGCATCGGGAAAAGTTCGACTCGAATAAGGAGCACCCGAGCATTTTGGTGCTCGCTCATCTCTAGATATAAACAAATAAACCTCAGGTGCCTATTTTGTAAAGAAAATGTAAAAAATAAATAAAGTATATTAAAAATATTCATTTTATAACATTTACAGTAGGTTTTAATAAAGTATATTCAAACATTTAGGCACAAAGAGGATATTCATCAGATGTAGCAAAATTTAACTTGACTTTTTCAACGTCTTTTGTTGTGTCAAAGTGTAATTTTAAATTTTTCTATGTTACATTATTAAATAGATCTTTTAGAAATGATGAGGTTGGTGTACTTACAGTACTTTGAATATCTATGTCGCATAATAATTATTTTTTAAAGTTTTCCTACAGTACCTAATAATAAACAGAGCTAGAGATCAGGTATGCTAGGGAACAGTCTGCAGAAGCTCTCCAGATCTGGCCCCTGCAGGAAGTTAAGGTGTGAATCTTGGATTTGCCCCTTAGCTCAGTCTAGTCAGAGTGGTGTGCTAAGCAGAGAGAGAGGAAGCTGCTCCATGTGCTCTTCTCGCAAGATTGAACCATAGATTCAGATAATCATCTTCTCTGAGGTTTATCTACTGAGAAAAACATCTCACAATTTCTATAGTATTCCAGAAGCAGGGAGATAAAGGAAAAAAGCCAAGAAGGTCCACGATCTGCATGGCTAAGTATTGTAGTCAGCCAGTTAGATGTTTGATGAGCAAAGCTGATGGACATTACTGCTGTCAGAAGGACATTGCTGAGACATCCTTCACACTGGGACACGACCTAAGTAAAGTCAGAAATGGAGCAGATCAGGAAAAAGATCAAAGTCAAGTATGTTAGCATCTTTATGCGTCTGAGAGTCAAAATGGTAAAGGACCAAGAAAGTAGGTTAAAGGAGTTTTCAGAGACCTATAGATAGGTCATCAGCATCTAATCGGTGAGTTTCCAACACCTTGGAACCCCACTGATCAGATGTTTGAGAAGCATCGCAACAGGCTGGAAGAGGCGTTGGGGTGGCAAAAGGGAGAAGGCAGGCCACACCAACAAGTGTGGACGAATTGTCATTTGCAACCTGTGCTGTACCAAAATGAGCAGGGGCATGAACACTAGCAACCTGACCACCACCAGCATGATCTTCATGGCAGCAAAGCACCCTAATAGGTGGGCCAAACGCCTGGATCCACAATCAGTGCCTGTGGGTCAAACCACTGCCTCCTCTTCCCTGTGTTACGTGCTAGCCAAGACGCAGGCCCAGATGCCTCCCGCCCTGCACCTGGACCCTCGCAAGCACCATCAGCAAGCACATCCACTTCTGTGTCCCAGCGCAGCGTACAGATGTCCATACCCCAGGCCTTTGAACGAAAGCGCAAATACACACCACCCACCCACAGGCAATAGCACTAAATGCACACCTTTACAAATTGCTGGCGCTGGAAATGTTGCTGTTTAGGCTTGTGGACAATGAGGCTTTTCACAGTCTGATGGCAGCGGCTATCCCTCGTTACTCAGTACCTAGCCGCCACTATTTTTGCTGGTGTACCCTCACTGCCTTACACCAGCATGTGTCCCGAAACATAACCCGTGCCCTGGCCAACGCAGTTACTGGGAAGGTCCACTTAACGACTGACACATGGACAAGTGCTTCTGGCCAGCGACGCTACATTTCCCTGACAGCACACTGGGTGAACGCTGTGGAGGCTGGGAGTGAGTCGTACCCTGGAACGGCACAGGTGCTACAGACACAAAGGATTGTGGGCCCTACTTCCATTAGGATTTCCGTCACCACCTACATTAGCGGCTGCAACCCCTCCTTCTCCTCCACCACTTCCATCTAGGAATTCTCATCTTGCAGCACCAGTCAGCCATCAGTCAGTAGCTGGAAGCAGTTTAGCACAGCGGTGGGGAAGCGGCATCAGGCTGTGCTGAAACTAATTTGCTTAGGTTACAAACAACACAATGCCACAGTGCTGTGGCAGGGTATAAGGGACCAGGCTGAGCTGTGGCTCTCGCCACTCAACCTACAACCAGGCGTGGTTGTGTCTGATAACGGCCGGAACTTGGTGGCGGCTTTGGAGCTTGGCAAGCTCACACACATACTGTCATGCTCAGGTGTGGGGGGAAAACCACACAGAGCGTAGGAGGGAAAGAAGATTAGGCCTGGAAACTAAGGAAGGAAGATGGACACCTCCTAAAGGAAACCCTGACTCTAATCCTGACTGACTACCAGTATGAACAAGCCTCAAACGTAGGCGAGTTCATACAAAGGAACCTAAACCAAACTGACTCTATGGGACCCTGGAACTAATGACAGGAATGAGTCTACCTGTTCCTCCAACAGGAAGGACGAACAGGAGTCTCCCTCAGGCCAAATAACTACTTCAACTTAGTGGTTCAGCTGACAATGTCAACGTCCTCAGCGTGGCACGAACTGGCACTCTACACCTTGGAGGTGCTGGCCTGCCCTGCCGCCAGCGTTTTGTCCAAGTGGTTATTTAGTGCCGCTGGGGGCATAATAACTGCTAAGCGCATCCGCCTGTCAACTGAAAATGCTGACGCTAATCAAAATGAACAAGGCCTGGATTGCCCCTGACTTTGCTACCCCACCAGAGGAAAGCGGCTGAACATAAAGGAACTTTAAATGTGGCTTTTAAGGTGTATTGAATACACTGTATTTCCATTCACCCCTTCCTCTTCTCATCCTCTTCCTCCTCTTCTTCCATCATATCAAACTGCTTATTAGGCTGCCTCGCCTTTAAATATTTAAGAGGTTCACCAGCAGGCCCTCACCCATAATTTTTTAACCTAAAAAATTAACCTCACTCTGGTCCTCCTTCTCACATGTTGACCTAGCAAGAACCTGTCTTGAGCCGCCCTCCATGGCGGTGACAACAGACGCAGCGCAGGTAATGTCACATACCTGTGCTGCATGTGCAGTATAACCTTTCTGTATCCTAAATACCTGACATCCAGTGTATTTTTTTCTGCCGTTATTCATATAATTAGTGATGAGCAAACATGTAGTGTTCAGTAGAACAATAGTGTATTCGGCCGAACATGGCGACGCTCGTGACCACACACGGCGTGTGCTCGAGAGGCATACTCGAGTCCCCTCCCTTCACGCTAATTAGCCAATTAGCATTCGGGAAGGTACTGGCATTCACTGTAATGCCAGTAGCCATGTTAGCTACTGGCATTACAGTGATTGGCTGGCCGGGAATGCGTCATCGGGTGCTATAAAGCACCCGGTGACATGTGAGCAGTTCATACCGAGCAAGGGAGAGCTGCTGCAAGCAGGGACAGATAGAGTAGGGACAGAAGAATGCTAGGCAAGGATAGAATTTGCTCAAAAAAGACCCAAAAGCCCTTTTAAGAGCGATTATATCTTGCTGGCAAACATTTTTTTGGGGGGGTGTTAAAAATAGCGCTAGGTGGCCTGCCATTAACACCACCTGTGCAGCTGCTGCATGCTGTATGATACTCTCTGTATACTATATACCTGACATCATTTGCTATTATTTCTGCTGTTAAGCCAACAGTACCTCTTTTGCGTCTTGTGGTATAACATTTGCGCAAGGAGGGACTTATAGTGTAGGGATAGGATTTGGCTAGGCAGGGCTAGTATTTCTGTTCAAAAGACACAAAAGTCCATTGTTAAATCTGGCTAAATTTTTTTTTCTTTTGGGGAAAAAGAATGCAAGTGTGCCTGACAGTACCAGCACGTGCACAGCGTGTGTATTAGAACCTTTCAAAAGTCTATATACCTGACATCCGTTGGTATTTTTTCTACCGTTAATTTAGAACACAAGTGTGCCTGACACCACCACTACGTGCACAGCGTGTGTATTAGAACCTTTCAAAAGTCTATATATCTGACATCTGTTGGTATTTTTTCTACCGTTAATTTAGGCCGCAGTTCCTCATTTGCGTCTGCTATATAACATTTGCGCAAGGAGGGACTTATACTGTAGGGATAGGATTTGGCTAGGCAGGGCTAGCATTTCTGTTCAAAAGACACAAAAGACCATTGTTAAAGCTGGCTGCATTTTTTTTTTCTTTTGAGGCAAAAAGAACGCAAGTGTGCCTGACACTACCACTACACGCACAGCGTGTGTATTAGAACCTTTCAGAAGTCTGTATACCTGACATCCATTGGTATTTTTTCTACCGTTAATTTAGGACACAGTTCCTCATTTGCGTCTGCAGTATAACTTGAACAAGGAGGGACTTATAGTGTAGGGATAGGATTTGGCTATGTAGGGCTAGTAGTTCTGTTCAAAAGACACAAAAGTCCATTGTTAAATCTGGCTGCATTTTTATTTTTATTTTGAGGCAAAAAGAACGCAAGTGTGCCTGACACCACCACTACATGCACAGTGTGTGTATTAGAACCGTTCAAAAGTCTATATACCTGACATCCATTGGTATTTTTTCTACCGTTATATTAGGCCACAGTTCCTCATGCTATACAACATTTGCTCAAGGAGGGACTTATACTGTAGGGATAAGATTTAGCTAGGTAGGGCTAGTAGTTCTGTTCAAAAGACACAAAAGGCTATCGTTAAATCTGGCTGCATTTTTTTTTTTTGGGGGCAAAAAGAACACAAGTGTGCCTGACACTACCACCATGTGTACAGCGTGTGTATTAGAACCTTTCAAAAGTCTATATACCTGACATCCGTTGGTACTTTTTCCACCATTAATTTAGGCCGCAGTTCCTCATTTGCGTCTGCTATATAACATTTGCGCAAGGAGGGACTTATACTGTAGGGATAGGATTTGGCTAGGCAGGGCTAGTATTTCTGTTCAAAAGACACAAAAGTCCATTGCTATATCTGGCTGCATTTTTTTTTCTTTTGGGGAAAAAGAACGCAGGTGTGCTTGACACTACCAGCACATGCACAGCGTGTGTATTAGAACCTTTCAAAAGTCTATATACCTGACATCCGTTGGTATTTTTTCTACCATTAATTTAGGCTGCAGTTCCTCATTTGCATCTGCAGTATAACTTGCGCAAGAAAGGACTTATACTGTAGGCATAGGATTTGGCTAGGCAGGGTTAGCATTTCTGTTCAAAAGACACAAAAGTCCATTGTTAAAGCTGGCTGCATTTTTTTTTCTTTTGAGGCAAAAAGAACGCAAGTGTGCCTGACACTACCACTACGTGCACAGCGTGTGTATTAGAACCTTTCAAAAGTCTGTATATCTGACATCCATTGATATTTTTTCTACCGTTAATTTAGGCCACAGTTCCTCATTTGAGTCTGCGGTATAACTTGCACAAGGAGGGAGTTACTGTATAGTGTAGGGATAGGATTTGTTCAAAAGACACAAAAGTCCATTGTTGTATCTGACTGCAATATACTATTTTTGTTGTGGGTTAAAAATTGCGCAAGGTTGCCTGACCTTAATACCACCTTTTTAGCGACTGCTGTCTAACATTTGTGTATCCCAAATAACAGAAATCCGGTGTATTTTTTCTGCAGCTATTGAAGGCGACATTACTGATGTCCCCTTGATTAGCAGCAGAAAGAAACGCAATAAATGTCAGGTACATAGGAGAAACATACATTGTCCTGCACACGCTGCGCAGCTGGTGTTAAGATTAGGCAAACTTGTGCAAATTTTGACCATCAAGAATAATAATATTGCAGCCAGATATAACAAAAGTCCTTAAAAGGACTTTGGGGTCTTTTCTGCGTCTGCTGCATAACGTTTGCTCGGTGAAATTTTTCTGCTCATACACAAAAAATATCTGCTCAACTGTACTTTTGAAAAACTTGCATATATACCATTTAGTATGCTGCCTCTATGCCACCATGACCAGCTCTACCTTTACCTACTGTGCCTTTCTCCCATACCACATAGATTGTAAGCCCTCGCGGGCAGGGCCCTCTCTCCTTGTGTACCAGTTTGTAATTAGTCTTGTTTCATGCTTAGTGCAATTGTCTGTATTATGTATGTAAACCCATTTTAATATGTACAGCGCTATGGAATGAATGGCGCTTTAATAATAAATAATAATAATAGTAATAATAATAATAATATGCGCAAGGCTAGCAGTAAGGGACAGGGAAGTGGGCGTGCTGCTGATGGTGCACGGTGGGCGCGGTGAAACAGTGTCTGCTGGCAGAGCACGAGAAACAAAGTCATCCAAAACTCCTAGCTTCATGTCTCAGTTTGGAGGGCAGCGCAAGACAGGTTCTTGTTAAGTCAACATGTCAGGAGGAGGACCAGAGTGAGGTTTTTTAGGTTAAAAAATTATGAGTGAGGGCCTGCCGGTGAACCTCTTAAATATTTAAAGGCGAGGCAGCCTAATAAGCAGTTTGATATGATGGAGGAAGAGGACGAGAAGAGGAAGGGGTGAATGGAAATACAGTGTATTCAATACACCTTAAAAGCCACATTTAAAGTTCCTTTATGTTCAGCTGCTTTCCTCTGGTGGGGTAGTGAAGTCAGGGGCAATCCAGGCCTTGTTCATTTTGATTAGCGTCAGCATTTTCTGTTGAGAGGCGGATGTGCTTAGCAGTTATTATGCCCCCAGCGGCACTAAATAACCGCTCCAACAAAACGCTGGCGGCAGGGCAGGCCAGCACCTCCAAGGTGTAGAGCGCCAGTTCATGCCACGTGTCCAGCTTAGACACCCATTAATTATAAGGCACAGAGGAATCGCTGAGGACGTTGACGTTGTCAGCTAGGTACTCCTTTACCATTTTACAAAACTTCTCCCTCCTAGTTGTGACACTAGGCCGCTTATCAGAACCTTTTCCACATGCAGCGCTGTCCATCTTTATTGTGAGCAGGTAGAGTTCCAGCGCATGCTTAGGTCGCACAGCAGTCAGTGAGTTGGCAAGTGTAAGCGCTGCTGCAGCGTTGCCAGACCGGTGGAAGCTGTAGGTGACTTTCAGAAATGGGCACCTTCACCAGCAGCTCATGCAAATTGGTGTAGGTTTTGAGAAATGAGCGCCGCCATGTTCGGCCGAATACTATATTCGGCCGAACATTTTCGCTCAACACTAATTGGACCCCCACCGATCAGATACTGATGACCTATCCTGAGGATAGGTCATAAGTTCTAAAATCTTGGAAAACTCTTTTAAAGATAGAAGCTGTGAGACAAAGGAGAAAATACTGCTGTCTATTTTAAAGTCACCCAAAATGAGAATCGATAATTCTGAGGACAGGAAGTGTGGCAGCCAGGCAGCAAAGTGATCTAGGAACTGGGTGGGTAAGCCAATGGGTCTGTATACAACTGGTACTCTCAAACAGAGAGAGGTTTGGAGAGTCTGAGGGCGTGGACCTCAGTAGATGAGAATGAGAGTGATGGTACTGGGGGGGATGACCTGGAAAGTGCATTGTGGGAAAGGAGTATATAACTCTATAACCGTGTCTGTTATCAGGTCTAGGAATATGAGAAAAGTGTAAGCCACCCTAAGAAAGATCAACAGGAGAAGCAGTGTTCAGAATCCACATTTCGGTGAGCATCATCAGGATAAAAGAATTAGTAAAAAAGAAGTCATGAATGTAGGAGAGCTTGTTACACACCAATGTGAGTTCTAGAGAGCACAGTTAAAAAAGGGGAGAGAGAACACGCAACAAATGTTTATGAGGTTAGCTAGGTTTCTATGTGAGATGGGGAAGGAGTTGAAATTAGAAAAGGGTGGACCAGGGTTAGGTGAGATATGCCCTGAAGTTAAAAGTATAAAGAAAAAGTCCTTATTGTGGTGTACCCTCAGACATGATGGGTTGAGATTATTCAGGAAGCTGAATGAAGCACTTAAGCTATACATAGGAAAGGGAAGAAGAGAGGGGCTGATATGCATAGAAAGTATTGGAGGGGTAATCAGGTGGAGGGGGTGGAGGAAAAGAGCACTTAATAAAATGGACAGTGAAACAACGGACATAATTAGAGATGAGCAAGTATTGGAAAATATGATTTGGCTGCTTCGCCGAACTTTATTAAAAAAATTATTCTGAACTTTGTGGACTACGATTCGCTCAACAGTAGACATAATTAATGAAGAATGTGAAAATGCATATGTGTACCTGTTATAGCCATCAATTCTGATGAGACCCATAGGTCTCTGTGGTGTGAAAGTGAAGAAGCAGCTGGAATGCTGAAGGCTACTCTTGAATTAAAGATACTTGTCTTACGTTGAAATTAATTTATTTCCCTTCAATACTGCTGTCCTGAATTAGAAATACATTCGTAAGGATTGGGATTTAGTCTTTACTGGAATCAGATGGATAATGCTGCAGTTAATGCAAGCACTCCTTAAAACTGACAAGAATTATAATTCCATTGAGAAAATCACATTTACCTTATTTTTCGCCCTTTAAGATGCACTTTTTTTTCTCCAAAGTGGGGGGAAAATGTTAGTGCACCTTATGGGGCAAATATTAATGAGCGCTTCCATATCCCTTCGGTTGCTGTTCTCCGTGTTTTTTACCCGTACGTCACTGAAAAACCTACTCCGAAACACTGGTTGGGATACTTTCGCACCAGCTTTTTGATGGATCCGTTATGGATCAGCAAAAACGCTTCCGTTACTGATAATACAACCATCTGCATCCGTTATGAATGGATCCGGTTGTATTATCTTTAACATAGCCAAGATGGATCCGTCATGAACTCCACTGAAAGTCAATGGGGGACGGATCTATTGTGTCAGAGAAAACTGATCCGTCCCCATTGACTTACATTGTGAGTCATAATGGATGAGTGTTGTTCCGTACCACATCGCAGACAGAAACGCGCTGATTGCGTTACGTCCGCTATTGAGATCCTATGACGGATCTCAATACCGGAAAAGGAAAGCGTGAGTGTGAAAGAAGCCTTAGAGCTAGTAGAGGATAATATAAAACTCCAGCATACTGGCAGGCTACTGAGGACGGTGCTGCAGAGGGCTATCACTTGACTAGCTCAGTTACACCACAGACCCTGTATGATTTTACACCAGTTACACCACAGGCTGTATGATTTTGTCCCTTGATGAGCCTTTTTAGGTGAAACATGGCAAGTTGGGACATACTGATAGGGTCTTAATAGTGTATGTAGGAAAGGGACAGGTTCCGGATCTCTTAATTTCTCTATTATGACCTGTAGACATATATTACCGATGATCTTTATGATTCATTATGACTTTCTAGTGTGTTGGATTTTAGGATCACTTGCCCAGGAAACAGAAAAAAACAGTCTGAAACCATGTTCTGGTGAGAATATTCTTCTTTATTCTTAAATGAGTAAAAATAAATAAGAATAAATAAAACTGTATAGTTCAACATACTGCAATTTTCTACAACTGCTCTTAATTTCTGATTATCTTTCATATATATATATATATATATATATATATATATATATATATATAACAAATAAGGGGTGGGGGTGCATAGTATTCTCTATACATTCCATGATAATATATGTAGTTTTCCATGACCTTGACATGGCTGCAAGCAATAAAAGATAGACATGCAATTTGTTATATAGTAAATCACATTCTACAGAATGGATCAATACTAAGAATTTTAATGTAAAATACTTTCTTTGCTGTTCATTTTCAGAGCAAGGATTGTGTTAAGGTACCCTTTTTTCCATTGAGTTCTTATATATATATATATATATATATATATATATATATATATATATATTACTCCTTTGTACATCAATATATATATATATATATATATATATATATATATATATATATTAACAAAGGGGGTCACTGATGAATCTGAAATAAGCCTAAATTAGGTGTATTCCAGGCACTGATGTTGAAGCAATAGTTAGTTGTGTCTCCATCTGCTACTTCGCGACAATTGTAGTGGTTTGGCAGGCCCAGATCATTCATCATTTTCTCTGCCTGGTATAGACATACAAAATGGTATAAATGTAAGAATGCTTGACAGCTGTCTCAGATTTAGAACTGGCGTTCCGAAGTTATGGAGAGGCCAGCACATCTTCATAACTTCAGCGGATTCTCCACCAGCTATGGGGCCTGTCTTAATAAATGTACCCCAAAGTGTGTGCATGGGGTGTATATTTCACATAGAGTCCTCAGCTTGGTGCGATGGAAAGAATTCAGAAGGCAGTATTTGTTTCAGCAAAATAGTGAAGTAGTTCGCTGGGGCAGTGCTGTTCTGCTGTGGGCTGCATTTTTTTGGACTGGTAGGTAGGCTTGGTAGAGGGACCTCCCAGTCCACACCCTTACTCCAGCATGTCTATTCCTCCTAGCCTGGGAACATTCCAGGTGGATCTATTAGGATCATTACTAGGGAACAAATAGAGGCCTCAGAGCCTCAGGCACTGTCAAAGCATGGTGGCTGTTTGACTGGATGACTATGCAAAGCCAGACCTCCTGACATGCTGATGGCATAGGTGACATGAAGAGAAATTCTCTGTATTAGTCAGCGCCCAGACGGGCAGGTGTTTATTTGATGTTTTGTGTGTTATGCATTATATGCTGTGGCTTCATCGAAGTGATGATTAACTTGGATGCCCTGTATTATGTTGTTCTGGATGAAAAGCACTATTTGGACTTTAAGCCCCTGAAGTCTGAGAGTCTGTCATTGTGGACCCCACAGCAAGTACACAATCCCTACTATATATATATATTTGATTTTATTAAATATATTAAATTTGCAAAAGCTACAAAAAAAACTGTAACTTAGCTTTCATTCCCTAACCTGTATCAAACTCTCCTAATGTCCTGGCAAAAGAGAAGGGGCTTATTGGCGCCCTCCAACCATCGCCTACGCATCCAGTCCCCATGGCACTTGCCCAACCAGCTTTCACCACAACTCATGATTGAGCGAAGTCGAGCACCACAACATCTAGCTACAGTATTGCTATTGTTAAAGTATGTAAGATCTCAGGGCTACTTGATCCATATCAGGTCTGATTTGCTATATTAAGCAATACTTGAGTTCCTGGGATACGTAAATTAGGATGATGACTACATGAGACATACAAGAACATACCATCTACAAAAACATAACGTCCAATATGTAGGATTTGATGACCAGTTCATTCATGACAGTTGACATTTGGCTTATGAAAAGTAAGAGTCACTTTGTTCCCATTCTATCTAGCTATGGGTAATGTGAACCTAGGAAGGATTCCTGTTGTTCAATGAACAAAAAATAGGGAACCAGTCATGGTGTCTTATTGTACATATCTCTTACATGAGGTGGGAGGAGATGAGTGCTGAGTCCATCTTTCCAAGAATTCAGTAACATAGTAGTCTGCCCTGGGAGGAGAGCCATACCTTGAATTTGCAATGAGACTGGCTCCCAAGGTATGTACTTTTCCATAACCTAAACTGAATTGGCTTAAGCTTGGAAATCAATAAATTTGTATTTAAAAAATTATAGTTCTTAGAATGTAGGAAATGTCAGTCCATACATTGCTATCCAACATTGTGTTTTAGTTACTGCAACAAGCAATATTCTTCTTAACCTTAACCATCATTTTTGTTTAGTTTGACCTTCCTTATACCCTACGCGTACAGGCAATCTCACTGGTCACACCAAATAAAAAATCAATCAGATAAAAAGCCAGGCAAATAGAATAATATAATTGTTATTCCTGCAAATTAGCTAGGCTTGTCACACTGTTGCAGTCCTGATGTCTGTTTTTAATGTTCTTATTGTATAACCTAAAACAACCAATAACAGACTAGAGGACATAGTTGCCTAAATGCATAAAAATCCTGTACATATCTTGTATTTGTATTTCTAAAGTGAAGCTCAGCATTGGGACTAGACTATAAACTGGTTTATAGAATATATATTGTATATCTAGGAGAACTGGATACATGGAAACCTCATACATGATTTCATGATTTTATTATTTTGTGTGGTACTTTTACATGGGGGGGGGGTAACAATATCTTGCAGAACTACAGTATATTCCAAATTTCTCCCCACTGTTGGTTTGGAGTTGATTGACAAACTGTAGGTTAATGCTCAAAGAGTCCTGTAGCCTGCTGAATTATCGCTCTAGTTCTCTAATGGTGTCAAGCAATTACAAAGCATACAAAATGCAAGTAGATGGGCTGCAAATGTAGATATGAACCAAAACCAAAAGGACGAGATAGGATGAGATGGAATAAAATATAAAATTAAAAAACATAACATTTTATTGCTCATACAAGTCTTTGAATTTGTGCCAATTACATCTTATATCTCTCCATTAGCCCTCTCTACCATTCAGATGACATCTCCCTGCAGTCGTTACTCAAGGAAAGAAAAAGTGGCCTGAAGGTGTTTTATAGAGATGAGTGAAGTATTCAAAAATTTGATTCGGCTGCTTCGCCAAATTTTATAGCAAATTAGTTTTGTGACGAATTACTTTGTCACAAAGCGCATTTCTTTGTAAGTAATGGGTGCGCAATTGCGCTGCTCCCCGTCATTGTATCTCTCAGATTCCGCATTTATAGCTGATCACGGAATCCGACAGTAATAACACAGCATCAAATTAAAAAATAAATAAATCAATTGAATCATACTTACCTCGTCCATTTGCTTGTGATAGGCTAACCACTGTCATCTTAATTGAAGATCTAGCTCAAAATCTTGCATGGCCAGTGATGACGTCATCACGTCGGCCAGTGTGGTGATGTCATGCGTCAACACGCAAAGGATTTCATGTGAGATCTTCACTTATGATGGTGGCAACCAGCTCGTCACTTGCAAATGCTTGAGGCAAGTATGATTTTTGTTTGTTTTTTACACTATTTCAAGGTAAATTGATTCACCACCACAAAGCGCAAGAAAATTCGAATTTTCGCTCAACACTAGTAGGTTTCTTCTCATTGCAATCTCATTTCTACTTTAGTTGCTGCAACTACGTGCTCAATATGGGCTTTAGATGTCTTCATCTGAGGCCGGGTTCGCTGGGTAAACGATGCTTTTCTATCCTTGCAGAGTGCAAAAAAAAAACATATCCATTAACATATCCTTTTTTTCATGCAACTGTATAGTAATGGATGTAACATAACTTATAATTTTTTTTAGTTAAATTTAAGACAAAAACATGATGTGAACCCAGCCTAAAGAGAATTTATCCTGCTGAAACGTTATGACAGTCTTACAATATGAGGCCTAATTACACAACCATATGGCCGCTGTGCCCATGCTGTGGACTGCAATTAGCAGTTTTCAATGCATCGGCACAGGCTATGTGAACTGCGGACCTGAATGGGTCTACGATCCATAAAATATGGAAAAGATAGGACATGCCCTATCTTATACTGTGCGGAGACACAGACCTGAAAGCCCACATAAGGGCTATCGAGTGTTTCCGTGGGCTTTTCGATCCCTGTGTCCTCTCCGCAACATGGAGTTCACAAGGCTGGCGCCATTGTATTGTGGGCCCGCTAAGTAACATATTTATGGTTGCTTTTTATGAGTTTCTAAGCTAAACTAATATTTACGTTTTAGACATATAAATTCATTACTAATCCCAGAAAAACATAGCAAAGTAATTTTCACCCATTAATTTTCGCACAAACATTTTAAAACAGAAATTACAATATGTTATTGGTTCTTTCAGGAATTGTCAGTTTTATTGTCCTGCTAATAACCAATGGAAAAGCAGATAATTACACTGCAGACTAGAGCGCAGCATTTTAGAAGTTGTGTAACGAGAGCGTTAAATAAATATTTTTTTCCAGCCATTAATATTCATTTGAGTTAGACTATGTATAAATTCCTTTACATTTATAGCAACACGACTTACACTTTCATCGTAACGAAGCAGTATTTTATTTAATTAACATTCTATAATTACCCTGATTAAACACAGCTAGGAGACCATAAAAACAGATTAAACATTATTGCTACAAAACTTGGCAAAAATTACCATAAAATGCCTATTAAGCCTTAGGTAACAAAATTAATATCTGAAGTAGACTTTTACGGTTCTGCCTTATGTCTCTCCCTCTTTATATGGCACAAGAGGGAGCAGGAGCACAAAAAAAGTGCTAACCCCTGTGCAGCATGGGAGGTAAGCTGCTAAATGTCCTTTACAATTAATTATGGATGGAGATGGTTGGAATTTACCATCTGTCTTGTGTAAACTATTTCAATATTAAATTATAAATAAAGAAAACATTGATGTTGAAGATAAAGTACATGGCACCCTGAATATTTAAGCACCTTATTCATAAATTAACCAATTGACTAAATTCAAACAGTCCCTCGCCTAGAGGGCACTTCAGACAATTCCTATAGGCACCATGAAATGGCAAATTTTTGCTATATTTTACCACCCATCATTATTAGGTCCAAAAATATGCCTCGATTCATGTTTCTAAATATTCTGCAATTGTAGGAGCATTGTTTTGCTGATATGAAGCTCTAAATCTCTTTGTATTGACACGAAATACAAACTTTTCGCTACCTGTATTGTCCACTAGGGGGGACTGTGAGCTCACTGCATACTGTTTATATATTGAAATCAACATAAAAACAGTATGCAGTATGCACCATCTAGTGGTAGCTGCAGGTATCTAAGAGTCTATCTTTTCACTCAAGTTGGGTCCAGATCGATAATCTGAGATGTCAATCTGTTTTGTTTTCTTAATTAGCTGTCATCGGCCGATGACACCTACCCTTCTGGACTCCCCTCTTCAGCTCTAAGAGCTGAACACTGAGTACTGGGACGTACATCTAAGGCTTGTATTAGACCTTCAGATAGTCGGGCAGATCATTGCTAACAAGAGTTCGTAGAAAGGCTTGATAGTGATGATCTGCCTGTGTAATAGTGCCGCCGATTACCCGATGAACGAGCAATCACAATTTTTAAGCAGGCTGAAAAATCATCGTTTGCTGGCAGCAGATCATGCCGTCGAATCAGTTCATGCAGTCTGCTGCCGGCAAATAAGGATTTTGTATGGGGACAAGCGATGGCATTAGCAATCGCTCCTCCCCATACTGTGGAGGAGATATATATAATAGTAGAGCTCTCTTCCACTGATGAGCAAGCTATTGTCGAGAGAGAACTACTCCTTCCTGAAAATCATCAGTCTCATCTACTGGTCTAATACCAGCCTAAGTGGTGGCACCCAGAGATCAAGAGTGGTTCTAGGAGCACTGGGGCCCAGTGAGAGGTCTAAATTAATTTAGGGGTCTGGGGTTTATAAGTATAAAAGGGGTAAGTAGTGATAAAAAAAAGATTTTAGCCTAACTGATAACTGGATGTTACCATTCACCTTCTCAATAGGATGTATCCCTACCCAGTCAGCAAGGACTGAACACTGGCAGACTATGTAAAGATACAACTCTTTGACAAGGAGAAAGGTAACAGCCAGTTGTCAATTTAGTCATACATTTCCCAGAGAAATCGTAAAGAAATTGTAGAGTTGTAGATGTAGAGTTTTAAGTAAAGTTGTCCAAAATTATTACACATGGGACACAATAGTTTACTAAAACATGTCAGAATACTTACTTTCTAAAGGCACCATTTTATATTGGATACAATGTAGTGGGTAGCTGGAAAAAAATTCCAAACTTGGTGAAATTGGAAAAAATGCTATTCCACTATAGTTTTCTATAGTTTTATGGGTTTTGGTTTTTACAGAGTTTCCTAGGAGGTAAAACTGACCTGTTACGTTCATTCTCTGGGACAGCATGATTACAGCGATACCACATTTATATAGTTTTTCTTATATTTTTAGTACTTAAAAAAAAACTTACAATTTTTTTTCTTTGCATTGCCATATTCTGACCCTCATAACTTTTTTATATTTACATCTTTTGCATTGCCATATTCTGACCCCATAACTTTTTAATATTTACATCTACAGAGCTTTTGCAAAGGGGGTCTAATTTTTTTCTGAGTGATCAGTAGTTTTTAGAATTTTGGAGCATATGTGTGTGTGAGTGTTTTTAGATTTCAGTGTTTTTTTTAGTTTTTGATAACATTTTTTTCACTTTTTTTGGAAGGTTAAACGATAAAAAAGCAGCAAATCGCCAATTTTTACTTTTTTTTCCATTACAGCATTGGGATAAATATGTTCATACTTTAATTGTACTGGCATTTTGGGATGCAGTGGTGCAAATGTTTTTTTATTTTGTGTGTGTGTGTGTATGTGTATTTATTTTTATTCTGGGGAAGGTGGAAGTGATTTAAATTTGTATATATTTTTAAAAACTTTCCTCCCCTAGGGATCTTGAACATGAGATTGTCAGATCTCTTCTCCCATGGTATGCAATTCCTATGAAGCCTTGTCACTGATATCAAACATTAGCCCCAGTGGCTATGACGCCTGCTCCAGAGCAAGTGCCATCCTTAGTGCAGCAAACATTGCATGCCACAATTTTTCTATAATATTGTATGTGGGATTGGTAGATTGGTGCCAGGCAGTGGCTTACCTTCAACAGAGGCAGAGCACACATCTGCTATGGGACCCATGGGGAAAAGGGGCCCCAAAGTGAACCAAAGGCCCCTCCCCCTAATTACACTCATTATTGTCCAGCTCCACTACAGTATCCCTATTATCAATGGAGAAAGCTAAAGGACTTGTGATGATGTCATCACAGATCCTGTACATCTATTAAAGGAACTGCACAGAGCATGGTGTAGTTCCCAGGTTAGATAGGAGCATCTGCCAGGACCTGTGATGACCTCATCTTCAACATCACAGGTCCTGTACATCTAGTAAAGGAACTAGATATCAGTGTACTGATATATGAGGTTCATGGTACAATAGATGCAATGTGTTAAGATATATAATATATATAGCAATGTAATGACATGTGAGGTATGAGTTATAATACATGCAGTGTATACAATTACATAGTATAGACAGCAGTGTACTGATATGCAGGGTACAAGCTATAATTTATAACTCGTACCTCATATATCAGTACACTGCTGTATTTACTGGCCAGGTACGGATAGTGGGAGGGGATATAAATGGATCATGGGAAACCAATTTAGATTCTTGCTATAGGGCCTAGTGATTTATATGTATGCCCTTGGTGCCAGGGCTGGTTTTTATTCCCAGCCTGGTATATATTCATCATCAGAAACACAGATCGCCAACCACTCTAAATATATATTATGAAATCAATAAGTACAGATATTTCACCTCTATAGCTTAGAAAATCAAGGGGGAAACAGCTTAAACTGCTCATATAAACTAGTCTAAGCCAGGCAAGCATGTAGATTTAGGCGGAGAACCACTTCTTGTACTTGAAGCTCATATAACCCATTTTTATGTGAGGTCTTTTTTATGTGGCATGGCTAAGTTTTATTAAAAAAGAAAAAAAAAAACCTGACCTTCTGATTTAGGCATCCC
This sequence comes from Rhinella marina, assembly GCA_900303285.1. Taxonomy (NCBI): domain Eukaryota; kingdom Metazoa; phylum Chordata; class Amphibia; order Anura; family Bufonidae; genus Rhinella; species Rhinella marina. The sequence continues at coordinate 155,914 of ONZH01019454.1, read as the reverse complement.
ACAATATCAGAGAATAACACTATATTTCAGATGTCACCACTATGACTTATGTTAAACAGCAGTAACATTGCCACTAGTCGCATGCTTGACACAGATTTCAGGAAGACGTCTTCTACAGCTATTGTTTCTGAAGATAAAATTAATATCTGCACAGATCATAACAACACTGGAATATATCACTGAACAATGTTTACTCTCTAAGCTGAAGCGCTTGGTGTCCTGGAGCTCGTAATTCCTGCCTTTTCTTGGCATGAGCCTACAGAACATTATCTGATGGGAAATCCAGTCTGGGCAATTGAATCCCTTAGCTGTAATTATGTATAGTGCAGCAAACAATAGTCAACCCCTTACTCCAATAACACAGCAACAAAAGAGATATTTTAGCTCTTAGGTTATCTACAAATAGTATTTACTCTACTTTACCAAGTAGAATCAAAAACTTTTTACAGGCAATAATAACAACAAATGGCTGTAAAATAACAAATTAAAGAATTGTGTCCACATACAAAATTAAATAGCAAAAAGTTGGCCATAGTTTTTATACCCATCAGCCATAATGTCATTACAATTACATTTTTCAGGAGGTACAGTAGAATATATATATATATATATATATATATATATATATATATATATATATATATAAAGTTAATTGTTAGTTCTTAGAGCAAGAAAAACTGGCAAGCATAAGGATCTGAGCAACCATGACCAAGGGCTAAATCCCAATGGCTAGATAATTAGGTCAGAAGATCTCCAAAATACTAGGTCTTGCAGGGCTGTTGACAGTATGCAATGATTACTTACCAAAGTGGTCGAAGAAAGGGCAGCTGGTAAAATGGCAACAGTGTCATGGGTGCCCAAGGCACCTACACTTGTTGCTAACATCTTGGTACTAATGGATGTCTTCAGAGGTCTTACGTATGGAGTCCATAAATGTTCTCTATGAAGTTGGCCTTACACATTAGACTAATGTATAAATAGGCTGAACTTACAGGAATGGGCAACCATCTAATGTGAATTAGATGGCTGAATGACGTTCACTTGGAACATTTAAAAGGATGGAGCATGCTGCATTAAATTACTTCACTTTAGAGGTGGCTACTTTGGACATTGGATATCTTCACAATAGGTAAGAGTCCCAGTGGAACTGGTACCTATTTGGCATGTTCTGTGGATACATTATAAATAGGGATGAGAGAATTTCTTGAAAATTCGATTCGGCTGATTCGCCGAATTTTACAAAAAAATTTGCTTTGTGATGAATTACTTCGCCACGAAGCGCATTTTTTGTAAGTAGTGGGTGCAATGACAGGGAGCTGCGATAGTGCCGCCCCCATCATTGTACCCCTCAGATGCCGCGTTCATACATGATCACACGTCTAAGTGTAAAAACAGTGTAAAATAAACAATAAAAAATACTTTAAATCAAACTTACCCCCTCCATTTGCTCACGACGGGCCGGCCGCTGCCATCTTGCTTGAAGATCTGGAGCGAAATCTCGTGCAGCGCGAGATTACGTCATCACGCCGGCTGGATTTATGGTATGGATTTTTGTGTTTTTGACACTATTTTAGGATAAATCGATTCGCCGACACAAAGCACAAGGTAATTCGTCTTCTAGGCGAATCAAATTTATCCTGAAATTCGGATCGAATTCCACTTTGTGGGATTCGATTCGCTCATCTCTAATTATAAATACCCAAGAAGGGAATATTTGATAAAGCATATTTATTGTGAAACCTATTTTTTATAAAGATTTAACATATACACACTATGGGGAACATGTATTAATAAACTCCATCAATGGTGGTGGATCCGCCGAAGTTATGAAGAGGCGTAGGCCTCATCATAACTTCGGTGGATCCTCCGCCAGCTTCCTTGCTGTCTTACATTTACACCCTTTTCTATGCCTAAAACAGGCATAGAAAATGGTAAATGAGACGGGCCTACCGTCCTGTCCCCTTCCCTGCCCACGCCATGCCCCTTTTCAGACCTGGCTTGAGTGGGTAGAATTTGCAGATTGTTAACCATGATACAGAGAACATGCAATGAGAGTAGCTTTGTTCTTCGGCAGCCCCTAACAGGCAGCAATAACATAATGCTAGTGCTTCTCCAGAGATGATTAATAGTTTTGTAATACATCTGCAAAATGTTCAAGATGCAGAGAACAGAGAAGTCTAAATTGGAGATGTGCCACACTTAAAGTGGAAATGTAGATGATACATGAGCACAGGGTGCTGCCAATGTAGTACGTAGAAGTCAAATTATTACAGTAGCATGTGGAGAAATGGGATCGCTTGTAATGAGAAGCAGACCCAGAAACTTCTGAAAACTTATAACTATATATGTAGAAGATAATGTCAGGACCAGAGAACTGTCAGTTAGGTTAAGATTTCAATAGTGCTGGTAGTAAAGCAGAGAAGGTCTGTAATTACAGCATGTTGCTGGTAGAGAGTGGTGCTTTTTAAGGGGAAATAGGTACTGGGAGGTGATGGTACTCCGACTGCGTGGGCTCCATCTATGAGATAATGCGAGTGTCCTAAAGTATTATAGATGACCTGGGTCGCAGTCTGTTCCTCTGCACATCATTCTCACTCCCCACCGTGCTATCTAAAGTGGCCGCAGTTCACGCCTAAGAGTGTTTAAATTGGGTTGAAGTGTTTCTGTGCTGAGGCTGTCAGCAGAGGATCGAGAAGGGAAGGAGTGGTGAGGATCTGATAGCAAAGCAAGAGGAATCTTGTCTTGAGGTGGAAGAGCAGCACCCACTAGGTATAGGTGATGAGAAGGTAAGATGGCAGATCTCTGTTACGGGATCCATGTTCCATGTGGTGTCAGTGGCTCCGCAACATAGGGCCTTTGGTCAGCGTGTGGAGTCTTATGTTGAAGGACAAGATGGGTCCTTTGAAGAAGGGTCTAAGGAGACCGATGTGGCTATCACAGGGTGGTGGTATCACAGCTGGGGAGGAGAAAGTTGTTGTGTCTGGTGACAGAGAGTGCGAGGCAAAGTTAAAGGCTATGTATACCTTCAGAGGCAATTTTTTGGCTAAAAATAATTTGGCCTTTCAATTGGCCTTTATTAAAAATATTGAGCTGTTCTTTCACAAAGGGCGTAAATGTTTTTCTCGCTGTGTGACTGGTACTTTTACATTCACTTTGGGACAGTCATCTAATAAAACGTATCTCTGAACTACTGAGAGGTCATAAACACTTAATTAAGCCACGTTCTTCACATTCTTAAGATAAGAGCTGAGTTATAATGAGTGTTTATAAAGTCAAAAAATGGAGATAAGGAGTCCGTCTGCTCCTGGTCTGATGGAAAAGACAGAAAATCCAAAGGGTGCTACTAGAGAATGTCAGCTCTGTACGGAAAAAGGGTGCCATATTTTTAATAAATTATTTTAGCTCAAAATGAGTACAATGCAATAATAAAAAAAATGCCCCCAAGGTGCCTTTAAGATTCCAGCCACAAAAAGCCTTGGGAAACCCCACAAACACTTCTAGGGCTGTGATGGCTAACCTCCAGCACTGTAGCTGTGGTAAAACTACGACTCCCAAAATGTGCATTTCCTTGTCTGTTCTCAGAACTTTATAGAAATTAATAGAGCATGCTGGGAGTCATAGTTTCATCACGGCTGGGGTGCTGGAGGTTAGCCATCACCCAAGGAGCTGTGAAAAATGAAAGGTGGAATCTGATTGGTTGCTATGGGCAAATAAGCCAGTTCTACTGTTCACCAGTTTGATAAATCTTTCCCACTGTCTCTAAAACCTGTCTGTCTGGGAAATAATTATACATCTAACTAGCTTTTGCCTTCTCCTCCTGTGACAGATGTGCCATCCCTGCAATGTAGTAGCCCAGAAACAGATTCTGGCAGATGTTGGCTGGAATCTTATATAGTGCCTATGAGACGCCCACTAACATCATAGTTATAGTCCCTCATAATTGAAGAAGGCGGAGGCGCTGGGATGGGGTCATGTGACCTTCCTTCTTTATCTTCCTTGTATTCTTATATGTAATATAGAGGACACCATCTTGATTGATACGTGTAGGGTGAATTTCATAATGAATTTGATTCTGGTAGAATCCGTTTGCTCATCTCTACCTAACGTGTGCATCTTGAATTATACCAGAGAAATAAAATTAGTGTTATAAATATTAGTAAATAGCAAGCAATAAACATTTAAATGGGATATTAAAAATATAATTCCTATGCAATAATATACTGTAAATGCAATACAAGACATTCCTTCCATAAACCGTAGTTTTGTGGAGCACCTGATATCAATAATAATAGTCATCTGTACATGTGTGGAAGGTGATAATTTACAGCTCTTGAATATCCTAGTCTACGAGGCATGTCCAAGGCCTTTTCATATCCTTGTACCATTTATTCTGGACTAGTCTCCTATGATCTGGGAACCTCTGGACAAATGCACCAATCTCATAAAATGACAAGTATAACATCCACATAAAGCTGTCTTTGGCCAAGGGGTAATATAGATGAGCAGTTAACCCATGGAAATCATGTGTGACTAGTTATTATGAAAGGGCATTTAAAGAGCATATGGGAGGATATAGTTCTTCAATTTTGCATTCAGGATGCTAAAAATAAGCATTGAGCGAGCTTTGGATCATAGAACCGAAGTCGCTTCGCTCAAACTTTGTGATGTATGGAGATCCGTCTCCATATGGCATTCCAATTTATGGGCTCTAGAGAGGAGAAATTCATTATATATAACTTCAGACTTCGATTTTGATTTTTTAACTTGAAAACCATTTTAAAACTTAAATCCGAAGTCAGTTTCCGAATCAGAATTTCACCTCGCCATAGCCCATACATTTAAATGCTGTACGGAGATGGATCTCTGTACAGCATTCAAACGAAGTTTTGACTGAAGCGACTTCAGATCTATGATCCGAAGCTTGCTTCGCTCAACCCTACTAAAAATCTTTAGGTACTACACTTGGACTATGCTTTTATGTTACCATATTCTACCTCATAATTTGCATCTTAATGCATTAGGACCAGGGTTGCCAACCGTCCAGAAATTTCTGGACAGTCCGTAAAAATAGGTGACTTTTTTCCTGTGTCCGTGAAAAAAAATAGCTGTGTCCGTGATTTTTTTTTAGGCTAGTGGTTCTTGAGTAGATTATTTTGGTGGTAATTATCATCATTTTACAGCTCACAGTAACAGCTGGTAATGAATTATTGTTAGTATATTGAACTGTAGCCCTGTATTGCTTATCATCTTTATCATTCATTATGGTTTTTCAATTTGTCCGTAAAAAGTGTTGGCTGTCCGTAATTTTGGGATAAATTGTCCAGAAAAATGAAAAATTCTGGTTGGCAACCCTGATTAGGACAATCCTATCTGCTGTATAAGCCCTATTAAGACTTATGGACATTATAAAGGTAGAGGATGGTTTAGACATCTGAGCCCTGCTATTCCAGGAATCAATGTTATCTTTTTCAGACTGATTATGAGGGAATGGAGTGTCATGCTGTTAGGATATGATTATTATATAGGGGTTCTAAAGTAGGATTAAGTACCTAAGTCTGTCTTAATGCTTGCCAGAAAATGCCACAATACGTAGCTCAGAAAGAATTATTTATCTTTTTTTTTTGTGCAGCACAGTTGTTTTCATGCTGCCAGGGCTTGCTGCAGGTTCCTTATGCATGAACACAATAAATTGACCCTCCAATCAATCTGCAATGCCATCATGCAGGAAAATATTCAGAACTATATATATATATATATATATATATATATATATATATATATATATTTTTTTTTTATTTTTTTTATTTTTTTTTTAAAGAGCCTCTAGAAGCAACAGGGGCATTGCTGTTACACCTAGAGTCTCTGTTCTCTCTGCAATGCTTCACTCTCTGCACTTTGATTGACAGGGCCAAGCAGCGAGAACATCATCCCACCTGGTCCTGTCAATTAAAGTGGAGAGGGTGCAGCAGTTACAGAGAAAGCAGAGGCTCTAGGTGTAACAGCAACGCCCCCGTTTCTCCTAAAGGATAATTTGCATATATTGAAACTTCATTTTTCTCAGCAATATGGACAAATATGAACATGGGGTCAAGACTGCTAGTGGGATCAACTGTATTAAACCAAACAGGCATTCTACCTAATAAGCAGGTTCAACCCTACTAGGCAGTATGCTTAGTTTAACAGGGTTAAACCTGCTGACAGGTGCTTTTTAAGAAGGTTTTGATGTCAATATAGTGTTCATTTAATAACCAGCCAGGTACATGTGTGAGCTAGTTGGTTAGTTTTTTTTAGCTTTGACTGTCTAATGGAGAACATTTTGTGCTCTGTCCACTGGCAGAAAATGTGATGAGCCCTGTGACTGATTTTTGCAGTTTGTCTAATAATGGGTTCAGTTCTTTCAGAATTCCCCAGTGTTTCAGTGTTGGCTATAAATTAGCAGAAGAGGAGTCTTGGTTCTCTTTCCTACAAGATGCTGCAGCCAATTAAATAACCTCTTAAATTGCCTTATGGGTTTCCCAATTTATGGCTGAATTGGTGTCAGCATATAAATTTACCTTAAAATAATTAGTAATTTCTTAACTAATTATGGTTCTCTCTATGGTAGATGCTAAAATAACATAGTATAATCCCCAATTAGTAGAGAGAGCTACACAGTTCATCATCCACCCTGTGTGAGAGTGCTGATGAAATGTTCATGCATGGAATTATCTTCAGCCTCACTCACTGCACGTCTATAAAGATAAACATCAGCACATTAGCATGAACCACCAAGGGATATATGAGAAGTATAGTTAATGCAACAGCACACCTCAACCGCATGAATAACAGTACTGCAGGAATGTGGGTCAGACTATGCCTATAACGTAGCAACTACCATCAAAATCCAAGCGATAGGAAATGTGCAAAAACAAAAGAGAACTGCATATCATAAATGTAAAAACCCGACCACGAACCCCCTACTGATGTCAAAACTTGATAAACCACTTTCCTAGTTGAAAGTGAGACTTCTACAAAGACTTGACTTGAAAGTGAGACTTCTGAAAATTAGCACCAGCACCCAGTCTTCATAGGTTACCCCAAGACCAGTGGCTTACATAGAGAAGTAAGGGCCCCATAGCAAGAATCAAACCAGGCCCCCCTCGTTTGCTAAAAGTTGTTCCTTTAGAGGGTAGAGACCTAACCTAGTTTTCACCTCCAGTAGAAAAGGAGATAATCTCAACTAAGACTGGCCCCCCTCTTGCCCTTGGCCCCATAGCAGTCACATGGACTACTGATTTGGTAGTTACGCCCCTGCCCAAGACCATTTATAATACCTTAATCTCAGTCTTATTCATTTTGAGTCTATGGATAGATCATAACCAAGGGTGTATGTGTATATATATATATATATATATATATAGAGAGAGAGAGAGAGAGAGAGAGAGAGAGAGAGAGAGAGAGAGAGTGAGAGAGAGAATAGAGGCAGACCATGTAAGGTTGGAGAGATTGGCCCAAGTCCTGGTTTTTCGAATCTACAGTACTTTGTTATTGGATGGTGAGTAACTCTGCTGGGTTCTCCGCTGAAGAGAAACTATATTGCTAGCCAACAAGGAGGAATTAGCTCAAGGGCATGGGAACAAACATGAGGCCCTTTGGGTCTGGGTGGCAAAGCATGGCACCATTATGAGTAAGTCCAGTTTGATCATTGCTATGGGGCCACATCTATTCTACGTCCACCACTAGTTATACTGATGATTTTTACTACCTTACATATTAAATAGCTCTTTATCTATTGATGAATCGGCAGAGAACTATCAATGAAGTGACTTTTAATCAGCATGTCATTTTATAACATTCTGACAACTATTGATGAAAAGCTGATCACAAGGGGTACTAGTTCTCAGAATCTCACCAATCTGATATTTATGACCTACACCAAGGAATGATATCCATAACCCAGAAAGCCCCTTTAATATATTCTTTAAAGTGGACCCAAGTGAAGTTTTGGGTACAGTTTTTTTTTCATATATACACTACAAATTAGTAATCTCTATGAGTATTGACTTGTACCTGAAACTTCTAGATACAAGAAGAACACAGACACGTTCCTTCACTGCATAAGATCAGTGATGTTGTAGAGAGTAGTATTCTAGACTGCTAATACATTTTTATAGGCTTTGTTTGTTTCTTCAGCTCCTGGGCTTGTTCCCTCTGTGCCTTGTTATGCTACTTTCACACTAGCGGCAGCCCGGATCCGGCAGGTGAAGGGTGCCACCGGATCTGTGCTGCCGCAGGGACATGTGTGGGGCCGGAACCGCGCTCCAGTCCCACACATGTCACACAGTACATACACACACACATATACACATACAAATACACATACATACTTACATGCTCCCGGCAGGTCTCCACAGCACAGTACAAGAGCAGGACGGCGCGCACATAGGACGATTCCCCACAGCGCCCTCTGCTGGGCGCCGGGTGGAATCGTCCTATGCGTGCGCCGTCCTGCTCCTCCTGCGCTATGGTGACCTGCCAGGAGCATGTAAGTATGTATGTGTATTTGTATGTGTATATGTCTGTGTATGTTTATGTGTATGTCTGTATATGTGTCTGCATATGTGTATGTCTGTATGTGTGTATGTGTGTATGTATGTCAATGGAGGACTGATCCGTTCACCATTGTATCACAACAAACGGATCCGTCCCCATTGACTTTCATTGGGGGTCATTCCGGATCCGTCTTGGTGCGGATGCCTGGACCGGAGAGCAAACCGCAGCATGCTGCGGTTTGCGCTCCAGTCTGAAGACGGAGCGGAATGCTTTTAGGAGCATTCCGTTGTCTTCAGTTCAGTTTTGCCCCCATTGACAATGAATGGGGACAAAACTGAAGCGTTTTATTCCGGTATTGAGCCCCTATGACGGAACTCATTTTATAATACCGGAATTATAAAACGCTAGTGTGAAAGTAGCCTTAAAGGGGTTGTCTAAGTTATTTTTTTGTTCTTTGTATGTTTCTAACTAGAGAACCCACACACGAAAATGCAAAAATAACAATACTTTATTGATTAAAAACACACAGCCACATAAATATAGTATAATATATCAATCATATGGGGATGGTAGTGTGGAGCAGTGGGTAAGGACATAAAAAGGGAGGACGTCGTCGCGCAAAAACCACATAGCCAATCCAACTAAAATACAAAGAAATAATACTGTGAACAGGTAGGCCCGATCACGTGTCTTACATCAATAGAATAAATTCAAGATATAAAGGCACAAGTGTAAAATACACATAGCCTATTCAATAAAGTATAGAAAATATGCCATACATAGATACAAAAGACTTATTTAAGTCAAGAGTGGTAGATACTGAACAGCACAACATACGCTTTATATCTACATACAATCCACAATGGAACCAGATGCGTCGTGTCCTTTCTAGACATTGGGACATTTTACGCTTGGATCCAGTCTTAAAGAAGGTTCTCCCGCCTACGCCATTGATGACAAGCAGACGCTCTCCAAGCTTGAAGGATACGTTGGTGAGGAGCCATTATCAAGGTAAGACATGTGCGACCTACCCTGGATCAAAGGGCCCTAGATGGGGCTCAGCCCCATGTGGCAAGTGTGTCGCCTGTCCTAACCTTGATAAAGCATTTGTGTTTTCAAATCCTGAGAGACCCGATCGTGAATTCAGAATCACGTATAACATCTCTTGTGGTACCCCTGGTGTAGTTTACCTAGCTCAATGCCCTTGTAACATGATCTATGTTGGTATGACCTCAAGGGATTTCAGACGTAGGGTACGTGAGCATGTTTTGGGGATTGAGGCGGCTAGAGATGAGGAGGATACCACTAAGCTCAAGTCCATCCCTAAACATTTTAAAGAATATCATGATTGTGACGGTTCCCTGTTTCGCTTTAGGGGCATCGATCGGGTGTTCATTTCTCAGAGAGGTGGTGATTGGCGGAAACTGCTCGCTCAGAAAGAGGTAAGGTGGATCCTTATGCTCAATTGTGTTTCACCCTCTGGCTTAAATGAGGATCTTTCGTTTTCTCCCTTTTTGGGATAGTTTTTGTATTCTGTCTGTGATCTGTTGTTATGATTTTAGTTTATTATTTTCTTCTTTTATTGTTCTTAGCTGGTATGTGTTGTTTAGCATGCTTACCTTGTTTGTTTTTTATTTAGGATGCCAATGATAATATCGTGGAGATATATACCCCTTGGGGATTTTACGGTTAAGGAGTCCGATTTTTTGGAGGAATAAGTTGGGTGTATAGTGGAATAATTTTTTTTTTTTTTTCTTTTTTTTTTTTTTTTTTTTTTTTTGATTTTAATATACTCTTCAAGAATTGGCAGTGGTTGATCAAGATATCTAGGACTTGAATTATATAGATATACATTTAGATATGACTGGGGATTGTTTGGGATTATGAAATTATTTTTATTAGTCTCATGTTTTAACATTGGTGTTTTACAATATTATTATGCCGTCACATATTGTGCACACTTAATATTTTAGGTTGTATTTCTTATTTCACTATTTTTTCACGTTTTGGCACCAATCACTTGCACTGCATGCGCACTTCATTTTATTCACTATTTATAATCATGGTCACTGATATTTTATTGATATTTGTGTGTTTTTCATAATCATGGTATTAATCATTTAATATTTGCGTAAAACTATTGTGGTTGTTCTATTCACTTTCTGTTTATATTTATATCCCATCATATATTTATTGATGTTTCAGTATTATGCTGATCAACACTGTACACTTTTTGTATAAACTTTAATGCGGCATTTACCTTCCCCCCCATATAAATATTGGGCATATTCTACCAGATTTGATATATCTTCTTATTAGGGTCGGCTGTTGCGCTTCAGTTTGAAACGCACGGCCATTTCTCTTTTAGATCAGCCTCCTGTGCCTAGGTGAGTTCCACGTGTTGAGATGTTTGCGTTCCAGTTTGGAACGCACGACTATGTATCTGCAGTGATGCAGTTAACTCAGTCTCCTTTTCCTCTGATTTAGTTTCCGGCTCCATTTGCGCAACGTCCGGCTGTTTGAACACACCCGCCGACTAGCGTGTTCAACTTGGCATCATCATCTAGTAATTATTTTTAATAGGTTCCAGCTGTGTACATAATATATAAGAGAGTAACTACTTTGACACTTCATTCCCCTGGAAGAAGCCTGTTTGGGCGAAACGGCGTTGGGAGGAGGACGCCGTCGCGCTGATCCACAAGTCAACCACGTTTGTGATAACTTTAGGTCTGGGCTTTTCTATCGTGTCTTTTGTATCTATGTATGGCATATTTTCTATACTTTATTGAATAGGCTATGTGTATTTTACACTTGTGCCTTTATATCTTGAATTTATTCTATTGATGTAAGACACGTGATCGGGCCTACCTGTTCACAGTATTATTTCTTTGTATTTTAGTTGGATTGGCTATGTGGTTTTTGCGCGACGACGTCCTCCCTTTTTATGTCCTTACCCACTGCTCCACACTACCATCCCCATATGATTGATATATTATACTATATTTATGTGGCTGTGTGTTTTTAATCAATAAAGTATTGTTATTTTTGCATTTTCGTGTGTGGGTTATATTTATAAGTGTTCTATTGTGATTACCCACACCACGGACAGGGTTCCCCTGAGCCGTGTTGTATAGGTGTATCTATGTTTCTAACTAGTCAAATATAACAGCTTCCAAAGCTGCTCCTTTCTCAGATTTCACTCAGGGTCACATGATCTGTGATGTCCGCTTGCCTCTCTGCTAATCTTGTATTCGTGCACCAAGCATGTACATGAGATGTCACTGTTCTGGCCACGCCCCCCTGCACTGTCTGAGCTGCTGGCTGCTTTGTGTCTCCTTCTCCCTGAATTTTTTTAGATATAACATTAACCCCTTCAGCCAGCACAGGGCTGAAGACTTTACTACAGTAACTGCAGGCAGTGAGGAGAGAAATGCTGGGCACATGAGCTGACAGAGGAGTTCTGCAGAGCAGAAAGGTAGGGGGAAGTTCCTGTGTGTACTGTATCAGCAGTGTCATTGTACAGCTGGGACTTGTAGTCCTACACATAAAACATGCTGCTGAGTATCCCAGCAGGCAGACATGTCACTCAGCACTTGTATTCATTCCCTTTGCAGAGAGGAAGGGGGAGAAGGGGGAGGGGCTGAGATTGTTGTTATATGCATGTAAACAAAGGCCAGAAGAGAACCAGGGAAATGAGGAAATATAGATTTGTTTGCCTAAAACTTGCTTAGATTAGTTATATATTGCTGCCCATCAGATTTACCCCTTTAATGATCGGTGTTCCTCCCCTACATCAGGTTCCTGACCTTAAAAAAGTAGTTAAACAAAGACAACCAGTGATGCTGGTCCGTTCCCATTGGCATTTCTCCTCACCCTGCAGGCACAGCTGCCGGAGTACCACCCCCTTTGTCCCAGTCCCCTATTGGTGCTCATTCCCTTAGGGTGGTAAATGGCCAACACACCCATGATTTAATCTGTCTGCATCCAATTGCAGCATTCTCTGGGGTATATAGGGTGCCCTTCCCTACTGAAAGGTGCCTGAGCTATAAATTCCTAGATTGTCTGGTCCTGAAAAGGTGAATTAGTTTATGGTTCTGACCTCCGATGTCTATGCCTGTTTAACAAATTCACCCTGTGCTGCTTACCATGACCTATTGAATGATTACCTTATTGCCTGTCCTGACCTCAGTTTGCCAACAGATCACACTTTTGCCTGTCCCCTTAGTGTCACACATTGGTGTCTCCTGACCAACCTGGATCAGCATCCTCTGAACGAAGGGTACTCTTAGACATGGCAGCATAATGGTCCCTGCAGTAAAGTCCAGAACCCTGTACAGGGGTGGAAGGGTGAAAGTGTGTCCACTGTGGCTCAAACTCAAGCCAATGCAGCAAAGATCTGAATGTCACTGGTCTATCTTCTCTAACTCCCAGTGATCAACCTTTACTGCTGAAGGAATTGGTTTATTTAGGCATATTGTATATTCTTCCTCCAACAGACGTCCATGTAATGCATGGACAGGCCAGGTTCTGGCACACAGAGGGTTCTTGTCACGAGACAACCACCTCAAATGGGTTGTCCCACAATTAAATGATATACAGTATTCATTCCATACATGGCGGGCATAAGAAATTAACTATGTTTGTCATTTACATGCTTTAAAAAAATATGATTCAGTGAACAGTTATAGTGTTCAAAACATAGAGCTATATGCACCTCCACCTAGTAACCTTAGTGCTGGTGGACATACATTCTTAGTCATCATCCCACAGCCATGTCTCAGCACAGTGATCTTCACTGAAGTGATCTTCATTGAAGAGCTGCTTTTTCAGAGGAGGACCAGAGACTCTGGCATGGCAGCAAAGCTGAGGAAACTCCTTCTGCACAGGAAACTATAAGAAAATATAGTGTCAGCTTCCAGAGGAGGAAGGAGATTAACTCTACCCAAAGATTACCCCCGCGACACAGATTAGCAGTAGCAAAGAGGATACACCAAAACAAAATTATTTCTTTATGCCAGAAACCGCGTAAGTTACCCTAAAATAGGCATTAACAGTAGTGATGAGCAAAGTATTTAAAAGTTCAATTCAGCTGCTTCACCAAATTTTACAAAAAAATCAGCTTACAAAGAGCATTTCTTTGTAAGTAGCGGGTGCAATAACAGGGAGCGGCAATGGCGACACTCCCTGTCATTGTACCCCTCAGAAGCCGCATTCATACATGATCATGGCATCTGATATTAATTACAGAGTGTACAATTTTAAAAAATTATAATAATAATACCTGATCCATTTGCTCATGACGGGCCGGCTGCTGCCATCTTGCTTGAAGGTCTGGTTCAAAATCTCGCGGGCCAAAATGATTTCATAATGCCAGCTGGCGTGATGATGTCATACGACACCATACACGGAATTTCACCCAAGATCTTTAAACAAGATGGCAGTGGCCAGCCCTTTGGGAGCAAATGGATCAGGTAAGTATTATTATTTTTGTTTTTTACAATATTTCAGGTTAAATTGATTCACTACCATGAAGCATAAGAAAATCTGGCTTTGCAGCGAATCAAATTTATCCAGAAATTCGGTTCCACTCATCACAGCCTTTCAGGAATTGTGGTATGACAATGATTAATAGATAAACTTATTTAAATGATGTTGCTACTGAATATTGTGACCTAGTGCAGTGATGGCTAACCTCCAACACTCCAGCTGTGCTGAAACTACAACTCCCAGCATGCTCCATTCATTTCTATGGAGTTCTGAAAACAGCAAAGCAAGTGTGCATCTTGGGAATTGTAGTTTTACCACAGCTGGAGTGGCGAAGGTTATCCATCACAGACCTAGTGTATTACTATCTGTAAATAACCCCTGTCCTGGACTTTGAAACTCACCAGACTTTTGAGATGGTGCCTCATTTTGTTCTCATTTTGCCAACCTGGACTATTTTTGGCTACACTTCAATCTTGCTATTGACAACATTCAGTTATGAAGACCACTTTTTATCAAAACTAGTGTAAGGGAAAACTGGCTTAGTTGCTCGTAGCAACCAATCAGATTCCACCTTTCATTTTCCAAAGGAGCTCTGAAAAAATGAAAGGTGTAATCTGATTGGTTGCTATGGTCAACTAAACCAGTTTTCCTTTCAGTTTTGATAAATCTCCCCCAATATGTTCTTTCAGGATACCAAATGGTGGAAGATTTACCACCAGGTGCAACTTGCTAAGCCTGCTGCTAACTGCACCAGAGACTAATTGATCCGGATAATCCTCTGTGCCTTGCCCAGGATCACTAAATTACAAAATTATGCACAACTGAAAATATGGACAACCATTTTCTTTTTTCATTTCCAGATGCAACATCCAGGAATTCTGAAAATTATCTCTAATCTATTTATGAACCAAACCCTATAACATACATGATATTAAAGACAACATAAAATCACTTGTAAAATAAAACCAAGAATTAAATGGACCTAACTACAAACATAAATGATAGGAATTGACATGCAGTAATTCAACTGCATTAAGGGATATATTAAAAAGGAAAATAAAGGCTTGCCACGTGCCATCTCGAAGTTAACCTCCATGAAGCAAATCATCTTTTCAGAAAAATACAATAATTTCATTAGAATTGTATTGATTCAATGTAATTATTTCAAGAAATAAAAATTTCTATCACAGTCATTATTACATTTTAAGCACCGAGGGCAATAAGGCAGCTAAAGAGAATAACATTTCATTATCCACTATGCTATGAAAATGTAATCAGTGATTATAGGTTTAGATTGAGAGGTGATGATAGAACATCCATAACTTTACAATGAGCATGCATACAACATAAACTACACTGAACACAGTGACAGCGTTCAGGATCAGTGCCGTGCAGGATAAGGCTACTTTCACACTAGCGGCAGCACGGATTCGGCACCTAAAGGGTGCCGACGGATCCGTACTGCCGCTTTACATGTGTGGAGCCGGAGCAGCGCTCCGGCCCCACACATGTGCACACACGGGAACAAGACACAGACACACAGACAGACATACATACATACATACATACACACACACATACATACTCACATACTCCAGGGACGCCGGCAGAACGTCTTCACGCGCCTCCTGCGCGCAGTGATGACGATTCCCCACAGCGCCCTCTGCTGGGCGCAGTGGGGAAACGTCATAGCTGCGCGCGGGAGGCGCGTGAAGACGTTCTGCCGGCGTCCCTGGAGTATGTGAGTATGTATGTATGTATGTATGTCTGTCTGTATGTATGTCTGTCTGTATCTATGTATGTAGCCGGATCCGGAATGATCCCCCATTGCAAATCAATGGAGGACAGATCCGGATTACTGGTGTGTCCACACCAAACGGATCCGTCCCCATTGACTTGCATTGGGGGTCATTCCGGATCCGTCTTGGTGCGGATACCTGGACCGGAGAGCAAACTGCAGCATGCTGCGGTTTGTTCTCCGGTCTGAAGACGGAACGGAATGCTTTCAGGAGCATTCCGTTGTCTTCAGTTCAGTTTTGTCCCCATTGACAATGAATGGGGACAAAACTGAAGCGTTTTTTTCTGGTATTGAGCCCCTATAACGGAACTCAATACCGGAATTTAAAAACGCTAGTGTGAAAGTAGCCTAAGCAGAGCATTTTCTCACTGTGGTGGTCAGACAGTGGAGCATTAATCCAGGAGAAACAAGTCTACACTCATGGGCTGTGGTTTGATCAGATTGACTGTTATCGCAGTAACCCTCCTGGGGTAAATTGCTGTAATGTCATATTATTGAGTTAATTGTTGTGATTTGTTGTGTTTGTGTATCTAATAGTATTGTATGGACAGTCAACACCTTGGCTCACTGTGTGAAGGAGATGGACCTGGGTCTTCCCCCTGGTTAGTTAAAGTCAGTGCAGTTGAGTTCTAACTGTTCTAAAGTGAAGGCTTAGGGCTTGTTCACATGTCAGTTATTTGATCAGTTATTTCCATCAGTTATTGTGAGCCAAAATCAGAAGTGGAGCCTCCACAGAGATCAGGTGTAATGAAAAGATTTGTACCTGTTCTGTGTTTTTGACCTGCACCTGGTTTTGGCTCACAATAACTGATGGAAATAACTGATCAAATAACTGACATGTGAACAAGCCCTTACATGTGCAAGCTCCTCAGAACTGGGCCCAAGTTTAGAGAATCCCAGTTTCTGAGAATTCCACAACCATGGAGGCAACTTTTCAATCAACACGCTCTAGAGGGTTGGGAATTAGAAAGCCTAGGATTCTTCAGGCCATGCCTTGGAGGTAACAGCCTAGTATTTTGCATATTTATGGTCGAGAGACTTTCTTGTTAGAGGGAACATTCCCAACACACACCATTTCAAATTTTAAGATGGTTTGACCAACTGTATTCTATACCTGGGAATTGCAGATATACTCAACAAAAACCTCATTGCGTTTTTCCATAGGAGAAAAAAAATGCGGAATGCACACCGTGTGCATTCCGCATCCGTATATTATGGAAGTTCTCCCGCAAAAAAAATGAAACATGTCCTATACTTGGCTGCAAAATCACGTCCATAGCCCCATTAAAGTCAATGAGTCCGCAAAAATGCGGAACACTACAGAAGACTTTCCGTATGTCTTCCGTTTTTATACGGATCACGGAATACATACGGTCAGGCCCCATTCACATGACCGTATATTTGCGGGCCCGCATTACTGCGGACCAGCAAATATACGGGGGGCGCCCGGCGTGTGTTCCGCAGCGCTCAGAACACACCCGTGCGGCCCCATTGAAAATGCCTATACTTGTCCGTGCGCACGGACAAGTATAGGACATGCTTCAAAAGAGCCGCGGCACGGAACTAGCTCCGTGCCGCGGCTCCCGGCCCCATAGAGGTGAATGGGGCCGCATCTATTCCCGCATTTTTGCGGATAGATAGGGCCCCATTCATACGGTCGTGTGAATGGGGCCTTAGACAGATGGAGTACTTAAACCTCCATTATTGTCGCTGTCTATACACTATTATTGATATATAAACAAAGTTGGGGTCTGCACACTCAGTCACACGTTGGTGCTAGCAAAATGACCAAGAGGTAGGTATACCAAGTAAAGAGAAAAATCGCTGCACTCCAATGTTTATGTTGCAAATAATGATATAGTTTATTGTCCTTTACAGAGATATCAAACAGATTTCTGATCCAGATATTTTTATCATAATTTTTTCACAGTAAGTCACCCAATGTTTCGGTCTAGGTGGACCTTCAGTAGTGTTGCCTGTGTGAGTAATATGGCATCAGGGAAGGTTGGATCCAGGGAGTGCCCTGAAGGAAGAAAAGGTGTGCCTTCCTGTCACAGCTTGACCCCAAGGAAAGCTAGTGGGAGAGATAGCCACTGTGACCTATGAGTACCAAAACCACATACCCACCAGAACCAAATACAAGTCTATCATATTTGAGAATTGAAATTGACTCCATAGACAGTTGTTGTTTACTAGCAGAAAAGGTGGTAGCTTTGACTGTAGAAAACATGTGGGGCTGTGATAAAGTTACATTGAAGGAGGTACAGTCATTACTTGATTCCTCAACTTTGTGTGCTGTGTTATTCTTATGGGGAAGACATTCTGTAGATGGTTATAATTAAACATGGTGGAGGTGAAGAAAGAGCGCCACAAAAAAAGAATAACAAATGAATTGAAAGAGGATTTAGTAATATCAGATGGATCTTGACAGAATTCCATGGGGTAGCACTGTGGCTGGAGAAACCAGAGTCATATCAGGAGTTGTGGCTGTTCACGGATGCAGCAGGTTTTAGTACAAATTTGGATGGTAGATGGTGTGCGGGAGAGTGGTCAATAGCATGGTAAAGCCTTGGTCCAGTGAAACCGCTTTCAGACATGATGTCCAGTTGGCTAAGGAGCTGGTTGAGGTGCCACGATTTGAGCCAGGTGGTAGCAAAGCAGGTATGCAACAAATAAACGAAGTAGAGCTTGTCACCGGTTTCCTCCAAACCTTGTGTTATGTTATTTTCCTCTCTGGTATGGAATGTAAAGCTGTAGTATATATGGGAAGGTTAGCATGTGTGCTCCTTACTGAACAGGAGGAGCTGAGCATACTAATATATAGTTTTATGGGAAAAGATTCAGAGTTATTTGTAATTTATACATTTAACGCCCTGCTCTTTCTATGCTTAGGAGTCCAATGGGTGGCCCTACTCAGTGGTAGCCTTCCCTGTATGCACACAGAAATATCTGACCATCACTGATTAGGACCACCCACTGGACTCCTAAACTTACAAATAGTAGGGATTTAAGTGAGTAAATGATAGGTTATACTGAATCTATTCTATTCCTATAGAACTATCAATCTGCTCAGTTCTTCTTGCAGATCAGACACCATGTTTAGAGATGAGCGAATTGAATCCCACGAAGTGGAATTCAATCCGAATTTCAGGATAAATTCAATTCACCTTTAATTTTGAATTTCCTCGTGCTTCATGGTAGCGAATCGATTTAACCTTAAATAGTGTAAAAAAAAAAAAAAAAATCATACTTACTTCCTCCATTTGCTCGCGACAGGCCACCCGCCACCATCTTGATTGAAGATCTCAGCTGGCGTGACAACGTAATCTCGGGCCACGTGAGATTTCATGTCAGATCTTCAATCAAGATGGTGGCGGCTGGCCCAGCGTGAGCAAATGGAGGTGGTAAGTATGATTTTATGTTTTTTTACACTGTTTTTACTCTCAAATGCCACGATCATGTATGAACACAACATCTGAGGGGTACAATGACGGGGAGAGGCGCAATCGTCACTCCCTGTCATTTCACCCGCTACTTACAAAAAATGCACTTCATCACAAAGAGAATTTTTTTGTAAAATTCGGCGAAGAATCCAAATCAAATTTTTACAAACTTCGCTCATCTCTAACCGTGTTCATTGTGACAGGTTCCCATTAAATTTGTTTCTGATTATCTACTTTTTTCACACGTTCAGAATGGTGGGAATGGCTGCAGACAGGTTGTCATTTACATTATAATCTTAATAGAAGTCTTAATAGTAATGCTACAATAAAACATTTTTTTTTAAAAAATAACAATCTGTATTATGAAGGGTTTGCAGAGTATTCCTTCCTATCTCCGCAGTGTAATTGTATTATAAATTGCATGTATACCGTATGTAGCTGCAGTGGAAATCTGTCAAACATTCACCAATATGAAAGGATCATTAATGCTGTTTGTAAGACACAAGAGGCAAGTGTTACTGTACATTTTATTTTTTCCCTCCTAATCAATAGAAATAAAATATCCCTTCTAGCATTACATTGAACCACACACACAACTTGGCAGACATAAATGTCTCTATTGGCCTCGGCCCTGCTTTATTACCATTCCACTATAAAATAAATGTTAATTACGTAGGGACAATGTATGGATATTGAGTCCATAGATCTTTAGAAATAATATATCTGATATTTGGTTTAAATGAATTGTGCAAAGATAGAAATGTATCTCTTAGGCTACATTGAGACGACTGTGTTTTGTGGAGCGCAAATTGCGGATCCACAGAACATGGATCCTGGCCATGTGCATTCTGCATTTTGCATAAGGCCAACCCTATACAGACATGCCTATTATTTTCCACACTTGCAGACAAGAATAGGACATGCTCTATATTTTTTGCGGGGCCTGGAACGGAACCACGAATGCCGTGTGCTGTCCGCATCCTTTGCAGCCCCATTGAAATGAATGTATCGGAAGCCATTCCGCAAAATTGGGCAACGGATGCGGACCCAGAAATACGGCTGAATGAGCCCTTATCAACAGGATAGTGGATAAATATGTGATTGATTGGAGTCTGGCTGCTGAGAGTCCCACTGTTCATAAGAATAGGGGCACAGTGCGACAATATGAATGGATCAGCAGATTGGGTATATCTGCTGCTGCCCCATTTACTGTCTATTGTCCTAGCAGAGAGATTAAAGTGATCAGCCATATCTTCATAGAGAATGAATGGAGTGGCAGCAGATAGGCCCATCCTGGTCTCATGATTGGTGGGAGTTCATCCATTAATTCTTACACTGTAAGCTCCAAGACTCCCCCTTGTGGTGACTGCAGGAATTTTATTTTTCAACTCTTTACATTGGTCTTGGAGCTCCTAGTGCTATAAAGATATTTTAAGAAGTTAAGCAGCATAACAAATGTTAATGCATAAAGTAGTTTCTCTGTAACTATCCTTTCCCAATGGTATTTTACCCTCCTATAGCTTTCATTAAAGAAGTCAACATCAGCATTTACCCTGAGATTCTTGTATTTTCCTGAAATCACCTTGTCAGTACATTTGCATGCATTACAATCTGTTTACCGGCTCTTGGGGAAATCCTTGTCCTTGTATCTATAAATTGTATTCGTCTTTAGGAATCTGTAGAGCCTTAAGGTATTGTCAATTTATCACAATAATGAAAATACTAAGCATGACTAAAAAATAATTAGTAATCATTTCTTTTTTAATAAAAGTATGTATCCTGTAGAGGCATTATTTAATGCATGGCTAATTATCATAAAGGCTTTCTGCAACGATTTTGCTTAAAGAGGACCTGTTACCATGAAATATAGAACAATCTGCAGACTGTATGTTATAGAGCAGGAGGAGCTGAGCAGAATTATATATAGTTTTGTGGGAAAAGAGTCAATAAAACTTGTAATTTACACATGTACCCGTATATCTCTGCTTTTTCAGATTTTTATTGATCACAGGCATGTGTTATCAGTGACTGACAGCTACCTATGTATACATACGTACACAGAAAATGCTATCAATCACCGATAAGACAGCTCCCATACACAAGTATCAGTGACTGAAGGTTACCTCTATATACAGCCCCCCCTCCCCCCCGTGTACAGCTATTAGTGACTGATAGCTATCTATGTATACATACTTACACAGAAAATGCTATCAACCACTGATAAGATGATAAGACAGCTCCCATACACAAGTATCAGAGACTGACAGTTATCTCTGTATACACACTTACACAGAGAATGCTATAAATCACTGATAGCACCTCCTCTGTGTACATATATCAGTGACTGACAGCTATCTATGTATACACACCTACAAAGAGAATGTTATCTATCACTGATAACACCTCCCCTGTGTACAGCTATCAGTGACTGATAACTATCTCTGTATACACACTTACACAGGGAATACTATCAATCACTGATAACACATCCCCATGTACAACTATCAGTGCCTGAAATCTATCTCTGTGTACACACTTACACAGAGAATGCTATCAATCACTAATAATACCTCCCCATGTACAATGAAATAAAAAAAATAGCAGGGTTTTAAATGTAAAAATTCCAAGTCTTACTAATCATTTTCCTACAAAGCTATATATCGATCTGCTCAGCTCCTCCTGCCTGCAGATTGTACTCCATTTTGTGGTGACAGGTCCACTTTAAAGGTGTTATAACAGGTTAGAAATGTATCTCCTATGTACACGATAGGGGATAAGCATGTGATTAGTAGGGGACCCACACGACTGGAAATGAGGGTCCTGTGTGCTCCGATAAAGGGGGTAGCAGGTTCAGCACTCACCAGTAGCATAGACAATGAATGAAGCTACGGTAGATATTCCTGACCTCCATTCATACAGACGTGAGAGCCCTTTCATCTTGTGATCTGTAGATTGGGGATACATATCTAACTTGGTACAACCCCATTTTAGCAAAATCTCTGCAGAAAGCCCTTATGATAGTTAGCTATGCATTAAATAATGCCTCAAAAGGATACATAGTTTTACTAAAAAATAAATGATTGCTAATTATTTTCAGTCATGCTTGGTATTTTCATTATGGTGATAAATTGATAATATCTCAAGGCTCTACAGATTCCAGAAGAAGAATACAGTTTATAGAGACAAGGACAAGGATTTCCCCAAGAGCTGGCAAACTGATTGTAATGCATGCAAATGTACTGCCAAGATGATTTCAGGAAAATGCAAGAATCTCGAAAGGGTTAATGCTGATATTGACTTGTCTTCTTTAATAAAAGTTATAGAAGGGTAAAATGCCATTGGGTCCAGGTACTTATAGGGAAACTATTTCCAAGTAATTTTAATTTTTTCTGCGATATATAATTTGTTAAAATATCTTTGTAATGCTCAGAGTGCCAAAATTAAAACATAAGCATAGACTTGAAAGATAATACTCTGTCTGCCTGAAGTCACCATAAGAGTGAGTTTTGGAGCTTATGCAGCAAGTCCCTCAGGAGCTGGTGCAGAGGATGGGAGCAGTAGTGACCCTGATGAAATGTTGTGTCACAGTGTACTCCATCAAGATGTTGCTTCCTGGAAATCAGTGGGGTGGAAAGGGGGTTTGAGGAATCAGGCCAGAAATAAAGGAATAAAAGTCTATCTTTATTAAGTGCAAAGGATAACTTGTAGTAAATCCAGCAGTAGTTTGGACAAAGTGTAATTTCTATCCCAAGATGATCAGGTATGGTGGCTGAAAGTGGCAGATAATGGCACATCTGATGTGCTATCTTGCAGATGTCTCTCTCTCTCTCTCTCTCTCTCTATCTCTCTCTCTTTCCCTTGAACTTCTGGTTAATAGCTGTGTGTTGGCATTTGTGGCTATAGGTGTCCACTGTGTAATGCAGGCTTTAATGAGTTGGTCTGGCCTGGATATAATCTAGGTGATGAGTGTTTGAGCCATAGTCCTTCACCTGCAGCAGGGTCCTTACAGCTATGGCTTGCTGGTCACTTTTCTGACTATAAATGCTGTAGCTTTTTAGGTATCTGTGTCTTTGGTATAAATGCATTCTCCTTAAAGTAGTAGTTTCAATAGAGAGTTGTATCTAAAGCTGGTCTCAAAGAACCTTGGAACAGGAGAAATTGGATAGACTTCCTCACTCCACTCTAGACTCACTAGCACCCCTTTCCTGGCAGGAAGCAAGGCCAGCCAACTCTGACCAAGAGAGGAGGAATGGGATGATAAGTCCCATTCCTAATTCCAACCACTGCTAGCCATACCACATTTGCTGGTGTACATGGTAACAGAAAACATGGTAAAAACATTACATACTAAACAATTGCAGATATCCCAAGGCCTGGGGTACGGCACTTATGGCATTAGATTTGTATGCAGAAAACACCCCCAATGGTGCCTAAAAGCATCCAAAATGTTATCATTTAACTCTACTTGCAAGATTTACTTAGACTGAGGAATATTTGGGTTGATGCACCAAATTTCACACCTCAAAATTACTTTGTTTCATCTTTAGCTGTCTGTGCACCAAAAAATTTAAGTCCATAATTTAAGGTTACTTTCGGATTTTCAGAGGAAATGTTTTTAACCTCTCCTTGTTAAATATAGGTTTAGCTTTTTTCATGCAATTACTAGAGAACTTCCTTCAGCCCGTTATCCTGTACGTAGTGTTTTATGAATACAGATGACTCTGTTATGTGCCATATTACAGATGGAACATGAAATCATTTTGCTGCATGATTTACGGAATGGCATAAAAACGCTATCTTGAGTCGAATGCTCTATCGCGAATGTTTTGGCCTTTGAATCTCTTTTAAGTACTGATTGTTCCCAGCTGAACTTCACTGCTGCCAAATAAAATCTAATCTGGTTGGATGTGTACAGTCACAAATGACATTTTAAGGAAATCGATTTCTTAGTAATCCACACTTTCGGCTCAGTATAAAGTAACATAATTGTATAACATTTTGATGAGGTCAATTTACTTTATTAGAACGCAGGGCTTTTAAAACAGAGATACAGGGAGGCCACAGACCTTCTGAACACTCTTCTTATGTTTTTTTTCTAATTTTCATATTGTTTTCCAATTGCCAGCACTTCATTGTTGGTTTTTGTAAGGTACCCACAGAGAATGTCTGGCACACAAAACAGAGAAGAGTTGCCTTGTCTGATTCATAGATCATTTAAATTAGTTGACTCCTTAAAGGGTTCTCCAGTTTCTGCCAAAAAAAAAGTTTATTTATCATATAATGAAAAGTTATGACATTTTCTAATAGACGTTGTCTCATTTCTTTGTGGTTTGCAGGGGAATGCTGCCATCAGACACCTCTGGTAGTGGGTATGGTAAGACGCCTGATCCTTTTTTCCCAGACATCTACCATTGTAGGAGAACCGACACACCACCATAAACATTAGGTGGACCTACCAAAATCTTTAGGTTCGGCTAATATTTATTTAATGTGTGTGGCAACCTTATCTCCTCTAAACACGCCACTGACAATACATGATGGGGACACTGCACACTGACCTTTGCACATCTCACAGAGCATGCCCACAACACTCAGAAGTCAGTAGAAGTCAGTTGGTAATTTTCTGGCTGAAGTCTCCTTTGTCCATGTGGATGCTTTAAAGCAAATATCTGGAACTTCACATGTATATTTTGGAGAAGCAGCTCCGTAATGATAATGATGAACATTAACTACATCTTCTCCAGCATGCTAATCTTTAAATGGATATTTAGAGATTCCTAGTTAGTAGATGGGATCCCCCATTGAGGATCTTCATTGAAAACTGCATAACAATATATATGCAGGCCAGGGTCTGCTCTCCTGCATCTAGATGCCTAATGGTTTAGATAGGTTTACAGTAGGAGCTGCCTGATTGAGACCACCTTGGTGCTGGTAGGCGGGCACAGATGAGTTTTGATCAAAATATATTGGCGAAGAGTCTCAGATTTTATCATATTAGAGTGAGGGCTTAGTCCATATATAATGTTTGCATCTATTATGTAACAGCATTATTTTCCGTGATTATTCTTTTACAAATGTATCCATGTACATCCTCATATTCATTTATCATATTGTGCAGGATGTTTTGTATCTTTTTCTGTGATTTTTAGAACTGTGTAACATATTACCGAGCTCACATTGTTTTGAAGCTGATTGGAGTCCCACCAGAAGGATACTCTCTTAACATAGGGAGACCTATCTATGAGAAAACAGAAACCCCTTTAGGATAACTTTTCATGTTGCTCTGTCCTTTAAACCCCAAATCTACACACCACCTACAGTCCTCTAATGCTACCTGTCTATACTACTGCAATACCCACTGCTTCCCTCTTCCAATAAACATAATCTGCAATCTATCTCTAACTCTAATTATTCTCTTAGATCTAATTATAACTTATTTCCTCTATTTTTGTTGGAAGAGTTCTTCATTAATAAACCAGTCATAAATTGTTCTGCTAATGAGATCCCCAGCAACCCTCGAGGGTTTACCAAAAGGTCTGAATCGGATGGGAGTAATAGACATGGCAGTGTGCTTTCTACAACACCTGGTAGGCTAAGTGATGTCACTCTGCTTCCAGGCATACAGCAGTATACATTGGCCATTGGCTCTTGGTCCCCCTGCATAGGAAAGCAAATTGGCTAAATTTTTCTAAACTGAAAAAATATGGAGGTCTATGGACACATTAAAGGTCTACATTGGGAAATACTTCTAATGTATATCTCTTCCAAAGATGTGATCAGAGCCTTATATGTAATATTGATGGATTTCTATAGGACAGTATCATTACTTGGTCCAAATTACATCATAAATAATATAACAAGATAAAAGATAACGTGAAATTGATAAAAAATAATGATCACTGTCCTATATGATCACTTACCTATATGAGAAAACTATCCCATTAGGTATGTGTACACAGCATGTCCAATCTTAATGGAGCATTAGTCGGCACCAGCCGTACACCATATGTACATACAATTAACTCAGATTACATTTTCTGTCTATCTGTTCTTGAGGCAATGAGCTGTATCCATGCACACATTACCTTTTCATTAAATATGGGATATTTTCCTATCATTGCTTCTTAATGGCATGTCCCAATCTCAGTCTCACCCCCTTTGGCAGCCTATTGGTAATAGGAATGGTCTGTGTATATAACCCCCCATGAATTTCTAATCAGGTAATTGGTTGCCCGCAAGGGAAAAGTAGCCACCTGTAAAACAAAGTTACAGATTAGTAGTGACAGAGATCAAGCTCCCTCTTTGTTCCGGAGTGCTTGAAGGTCTATGATGAGAAGAACAGCATGAAACTCCTGTGACTGATATAAATGACCCAATACAGGCTTCTTCATTAGTGCTGATAAGTTGAAAGAAAAGTCTTGTAAATGCATTTGAATGCTAGAGAAAATGTAATCTGGGTGCTGACTCCTTGGAGAGCCCAGCAAGCTCTGCAACTATACCACAGTGCATGTACTTTACAACTACTGTGCAGAGAAAAGCTAACCATTCATCAGGTACATGTTGTATGTGTTGGGCAGACCAGAGCCCTCCTGAATTTTACAGTTTATATCACCGTTTTGATTATTTATTTTAAAGGGAGCCCGTAATCTCCAAAATCAAACCTTGCAGGGTAGGTTCACCTGAAACATAACATCTCTGATCCTGAGAAATGCTTCTTTTTGTTTTTGTACAAGTAAGGGTTTTGGCGCACCATGGATGGGGCCCCTCCATCAGGTGCATCTGTGTCATTGCTACTGGCTCTGAAATCTCAGGGACTTTCCATCAAACCAGAGGTGGAGGTGTTGGGTGGAGTTATAGGGAAACAATGGCGTTCCAGACCGAGCCCCCTCAACCATGTAGCATAAATTTGCATAAAAATAAAGAGAAGCATTTTTCAGGATTAGATTATTGAAATTTTCACAACAAAGATATGGATCTATGCAGCTTCGGAAACAGTGGCACACAAGGGATCCATCCACAAAGTAGTAGAGAGAAAAGTATGACTGAGCAGGTGTGTCCACCTTGGAATGTTTATTACGGTGGACACAGAAAGGTTGTTTAATAGAAACAGCAGGTGGTGCTATGCTAGCATTATTTCTGGAATTTCTAGGGAAATTATCATTTTTTAATAACAATAAATACAAAACAATGTTAACATTATAGGCTGGATTTAACTATAGACAATTTTCTTAAGGGGACAACCAAATTACATATATTCAAATTATATCTATAAAGTGAATGTGTTTAATGTATGTAATAGAACTTTAGTGAAAAATAGAGAAAGGCTGACAAGTAGCATGCTACAAATGCTGTGTTAGGCCACTGAGGCACAAATAAAATAAATAAGTGACTCTGCCACTTGGCAGAGTCACTGGGGATCACTGGACCCAAACTCTGGGCAGCCGGACAATGACGATCGCTCCCAAAGGGCGAAATTATATAGGAGGCAAGATAACGAATAGTAAGGTAAACACTTACACAAACACGTACTGCGCAGAAAGCGCTTGAGACTGGAGCCAGAGCTTTAGCTTCACAGACCTCCAGACGAGCGACGCCCACCATGTACCCGTGCTCCAGGAGGGGGCTACGGCACGGCCGCAAGCGTGGCTTACAAACAGTCTGAGTGAATAAATAGTAAGGTAAACACTTACACAACACGTACTGTGCAAAAGCGCTTGAGACTGGAGCCAGAGCTTTTGCTTCATAGACCTCCAGACAAGCGACGCCCACCGTGTACCCGTGCTCCAGGAGGGGGCTACGGCACGGCCGCAAGCGTGGCTTTCAAACAGTCTGAGTGATACACACACACAAAGACAAACAGAAAAGCAGGCACGTGAAACCACGCACCGGTGCAAGGAAGCACCCAAACACTCAGTAACATTCAGTGTCAATAGCAATGGACCGGACCATATAGCAGTCGCACATGAACAACAAGGCACCAGCCCTGCCCAGCAGAAGCTCAGGGTTTAAATAGTAGTGAGCTAATTGGCAGAGGCGTGGTTACTGACACACTTCCTGTGAACGCCTGGCGGAAGTGACATCACCAGAGGTCTCAAGGAGCTGGCGCATGACCACTTCCTGTGCCGGACCTTGTTCACTGCAGTAGGACTGTGGGCGCAAGGATATTGCACTGAGATTTGCCCATGCCCCTTCACCAACACCCGCAGCCCGGGAGGGCAAGCGACCGCGTGCACGACGTCAATGCACGCGCCTTACATGCTGTTCAGTGTAAAATTTCAGCCTTGGGCAGCACATTGTATCGTACCTGATATCATATGCTCTTGCATGTGTTTAAATATCATAATTAGTGTTGAGCGAATCGAGGCATGAGAAGTGGACTAAGCTCTGAATTTCAGGGAAAATTCTATTTGGTGCAAAGCCGAATTTCCTTTTGCTTCGTGGTAGCAAATCAATTTTCCCGGAAATGGCGGTAAAAAATTTAAAAAAAATCATACTCACCTCATCCATTTGAGCATGAAGAGGCCGCTGCGGCCATCTTGTTTGAAGATCCCACACGAAATCACTCACCGCGCAAGATTTTGTGCCGGATCTTCAAGCAAGATGGCTGCGATGGCTTCTTCACACTCAAATAGATAAGGTAAGTACAATTTAATTATTTTTTTAATGATTAACCCCTGAAAGGCCTTAATATTAATCTCAGATGCCTTTCCCCGTCATTGCACACGCTATATACTTTGTGACAAAGTAATTTGTCACGAGGCAATTTTAAAAAAAAAAATTTGGAAAAGCCGAATCAAATTTTTATGAACCATTGATCTATCTGGTTTTCAGCTTCATGTCTATGTTATAATCAAGTGTTTCACAAGCAGACACAATGGATTCAATGAAAATGGAATTATTCACAGGCAGAACATCATCAACATTTCATTTCTAAAAGATATTCCCTTACATGTCATGAAGACACGCAATACTGGTGTCATTTGGATTATATACATTACAGTCTACCACTTGTTTTCTTTTTAGAGCAATTCTTCAAATCTAAAAAAAAAATCTATACTGTGTATGACATATGGCACATACACTCCATCTTCAACATTGCAATTTCAACACCAAGAAAGAAAAGTCATGTAACTATGAAAATCACAGGATCGATAGATGTGTTAATGGTATGCAAATGAAAAACAAATGGAAAAAAAATATTCAAAACATCTCAATTTATTCAGTATGCAGTTTGAGCGCCACACGCAGTAGTACAAGCACTTATCCACCTTTGCATGCTATCAAAGATGTTATTAATGGTTGTCCTGGAATGTTCTACCATGTTGGGCATGCAAATCATCAAGATCCGCTGCTGGCAGCCTCCTTTGAAATTGCCAACCAATTACGTCCCAGAGGTGCTCGATGGGAGACAAGTTCAAAGACGCTGCAGGCCAAGGTAGCACATTTAGGTCATGCAGGCTGCTCAAAACAGCCCAAGCAACATTTGGCCTGGCATTGAAAGCTGGTTCCTCGGACACTTTGGAAAAATGGTTGTGTCACTGGTTCCATGACTAAATCAAAGTAACACCCAGCTGTTAATGCACATTATGCCCACCCTTAGAGTAGTACTGATGTAATTTTCCTTTTTGAAGGACTATTCATGTAATTGTCCACATGGTCTCCAGACCAATCACCAGCTATCACTGCATCGGAGATAAAGGCGGGATTCATCACTGAAGAGGATAGATGTTTATTCCAGCCTCCATTGATGTTTTGCTGTGCACAATATTAGTTTTTGAGAGTGGTGATGCGAGGTCAATGGAACACCTATTGGTAGATGTCTGGCTTATAGCCCAGTGTCATGCAAACACCTTCTGATGGTTTGTGTAGACACTCTTTGCCGCCCTAGGCTTGGGATGTGATGTGCAACTTCACTTAGAATACTGATTGGATCACTAACTTCTATTCTTCTAATCAGACAATCTATCTATGCAGAAGTTCACCTCTGTGCACCTCTTCCTGTCATTCCAGTTTGTCACTGTTTGCCTAACCACCAGGACAGGCAATGTTAAACAGTACTGACATCTTGGCCTAGGTGCGTAGCAATACCAGAGTGATAAACCAAGGTCTCTCAGTGGCTAGGATCCTGTGGCTCTCAGTTTGCAACAAGTGGCAATAACTGGCATGTTGATGAACAGGATGCATCACACAATCATCCCACATGACTTATCTGATGTTTGAGGTTTTATGTGGCCTGCCACAGAGGGGAGCTAGATGCTTGAAAATCTGCTATTTTTTCGATTTGTGTTCCCTTACAGCTTTTTCTTCTGGGTGTTGCAATTTCCACGTTGAGCAGTGAACTGTATTTACTGAATTTTATAACTGTTTTCTTCCAGGCAGGTACATATAATGCATTCAGAAAGTCTTTAGACCCTTTCATTTCTTATTCTAAAATAAAAAGGTAATTTTTTTCCCCATCATTCTGCACCCAGTACCCCATAATGACAATTTAAAAATAATGAAATGTTTATATTAAATTATATTAAAATTATATTAAAAAGTAAAACTAAAATTTTGCATGGACATGAGTATTCACACCCTTTACTATCACACTTCAAATTTAGCTCCAGGGCCACCCATTTCTCTTGATTCTCTTTAATTGACATTTACCTCATGTAAATTCAGTTGATTAAACATAATTTGGATAGACGCACCCCTGTCTATATAAGGTCTCAAAGCTGACAATGCATATCAGAGCAAAAACCAAGCCATAAGGAGGAAAGAACTGGCTGTGGAGATCAGAGACATGATTGTGTGAAGGTACAGATCTGTAGAAGAATACAAATATTTCTGCTACACTGAAAGTTCCCAAGTGCACAGTGGCCTCTGTAATTTCAAAGTGGAAGATGTTTGGAACAACCAGGACTCTTCCTAGAGCTGGCCACCCCACAAAACAAATGAATTGGTGGAAAATGGCCAAGAGGTGACCAAAAACCCAATGGTTACTCTGGCTGAGCTCCAAAGATCCTGTGTACAGAGAGAATCTTCCAGAAGGTCAACCATCACTGCAGTCTCTCCTTAGTAAAAGACACATAAAATTTTGCACCTAAAGGACTCTCAGACTGTAAGAAACAAGATCTACTACCCTGCATCCTTACAAAACGCTAACCCCAGCACCCCGAGGGAAGAAATGGTGTGCCTTCCTGTTCCTGCCAAGCCCTATGAAGAATCAGTGAGAGAATTGACACTGTGAATTTTGTGAACAATTGTCGTTGCCAGAGTAACTACTATTCCAACCCTCTTCTCTCCTCCTCTTAGACCCAACATACTGGGTAACCATCTGGAATCTCTGCCAGCAAACTTTAAATCTGTTACCTATTCCTTCACCATTCCAGTTAGTAGATATAAGGCTACCTCTAGGTGTTCAACAGAGCCACCACAAGGGTGGTTGGGCTTAGATGCTAGGGACCCAGTTTATGTCTGTGATGTAAAACATCAGAAAGCAGATACAAGCTCAAAGGTAGCAGACTTATCAGATGCCAAGGAGTAGCAGGGCAGATATACAAGTCAGAGTCAGAGCCAGGAGAGTCAACAGCAGCTAATACAGCAGAAAAAGAACAGAAAACAAGCTTAAGATTCAAAGCCCGGGGAAACAGTTAAAGTCTAATCAGTAAAAAAAGGGGTTAATCCAGAATCTAGCCAAGGTCAATACACAGAAAGATCCAATAGCAATGCAGCACTATTAACAGCAAACAGAAGCCAGGACAAAATCACAGGAAAAAAAACAGTAAGCACAAAACTTAAATTCCCCACCTAGATCTGAGTTTGGATATAGAGTCAGGAACCTGATTGTCTCAGCATCCAGCATAGAAAAGTTGACCAGTCGGCCTAGTAAAACCTCCTGAAACATGCCGGGTAATTTCCAGACAAACACTCTGATGTGCTTCAAATCCCAACAATTTATTTATTAATAATATTGCATCTGATGAGATGAGATAAAAGGCGTAACAGCACCAGAGGCAGTTTCATGCTCATTACCCTGCCTTCTTTGTGTTCATCCCTGCATTTATGGAGCAAAAACTGCAGCTCCAAAGTGAAATACTTTCAGAATAAGAGACACAGAATATGTACCGTACTTTTCGCCCCATAAGACGCATTTTTTCCCCCAAAAGGGGGGAAAATGCCCCTGCATCTTATGGGGCGAATGCTAATGAGCGCTTCCATTATGGAATCGCTCATTAGCAGTGGAGGACCAGGAAGCAGTGAAGACTCTGTACTCACCGCTTCCTGGTCCTCCGCTCGGCTGTTGGCTGTGCAGGGCTGTGCACAGCGTGAGGGCGCTCTGTGACCTCACGCTGTGCGCGCCAGTTCACAGTGCAAGAGGAAGGCAGAGAGTGGTCAGCGGTGAGCAGTGGCATCCAAGAGCAGGATAGGTAAGTGATTATTTATTTTATAAAACAGGAGGCAAAGGGGGCTGATATAAAGTGGCTGGGGGCTGGTGAGAGGCAATGGGGGGCTCATATAATGCTGCTGGGGGCTAATTTAAGGCTGCTTGGGGGCTAATGAGAGGCAATGGGGGCTAATGAGTGGTGCTGGGGGCTACTGAGAGGCACTTGGGGCTAATGAGAGGCAATTGGGGGTTGATGAGAGGCAATTGGGGGCTGATGAGAGGCAATTGGGGGCTGATGAGAGGCAATGGGGGCTGATGAGAGGCAATGGGGGCTGATGAGAGGCAATGTGGGGCTGATAAGAGGCAATGCGGGCTGATGAGAGGCTATGCGGGCTGATGAGAAGCATATGGGGGCTGATATGAGGCATGGGGCTCTTATCTGAGGTCTGATTGGGGGTCATTCACATTGGGGTCTGATTGGGGGTCTGATCTGAGGCCTTATTGGAGTCTTATTAACATTGGGGGTCTTATCAACTTAGGTCAACTTAGGTCTGATTGGTGGTCTGACCAGAGGTTTAATGAAAAATATTTTTTTCTTATTGTTCTCCTCTAAAACCTAGGTGCATCTTATGGGCCAGTGCGTCTTATAGGGCGAAAAATACAGATATCAACGTGCAAATTTTATTATTTAGCTTTGATAAAACATGAAACTTTATTACATTTTGTAAACATTGAACATATTTCATTGTGCATGTTATCTTCCCTGTTTACCAAAGGATATACGTATTATTGTTTTCAGGATATTCAATGTAGGAGTACTTCTATTGACAAAATTGAAAAAATTGAAGAATAAGATGTATCTTATCTATTCACTCTGCCATCTTTGGTTTATTCCATATTACAGTGACAAGACCCTGAGACCCCTAAATAGAACATTAGTTTGATTTGAAAAGAAAATATTGTCAGGGGAGCATGGTAATGTTAGGCAGTCAACAGCAGATGGATAAGCATATATATATCTTCACAGCACAACAGCTCATAAAGCTGCTGCCACATCTACGTAAAGAGACTACCTGCTATGAGAGTAATAAGAAAGCCGATTGTCTACTGGTAACAATCTCAGGTTGTAATAATACAGTAACTTCACTTCTCTCTGTTGACTCCGATTTTGCCATTTTTTTCATTTTCATTCTTGGGTTTGAATTGCTGTTCGATAGCTCAATTGTGTACACTGCATGTTCAGTAATGTATAGGAGAGACCCTCTGAGGTTATAGGAAAGTTTAATTTATGGTTTATGATTTTATTTTATGTTGCTCCAGAGGTCAGACTTTGATTGATTACAGGGCAGCTGCTCCTTTCGACTTCTGGATCAACCTATGCACTTATCCAATATGAGATAAAACCTCTCTTTTTGCCTGTAAAGGGATCAAAGCCAGTTTGTATGGCTTTCGGAAAGCTTCTGACACAAATAAACCAGTAAAGAGGGCTCCATTCCTGCCCTCAACTGGACACTGGAAGAAGGGACAGCAATTATAGGGATTGTCTGCTTTTTACGTACGAGCGCTGCCCTCTCTGCTCTGTGGCAAGATAGGGTGCATGGGTTAGATAAATAGACTCACCTGTCACCAGTGTTGTGGTTCCAGCACCAAGCCCCCATCTCCTTCGCTTCCAGGTCCTGTTGGATTGGAAGTCTGATGTGTTATCTACATACACATCAACAATGCTGGACAGTCGATGGCCTCAGTGGTGGCAAAACTCATATGCCATGTCTGCACACGTAGCCACTGAGGCCACTGATTGGCCAGCAGCAGTAATGTTCGTGTAAATGGCACGTCACACTGGTCCATTTTGGACTAAAAAAGGACGAGAAGGGAGCCTGGAGTTTGAATCGGATTGCAAGTGAGTTTTTTTAACCCCTGCACTCTGCCTGGCCATATAAAAAGGGATTCCTGGTCTCAAAAAATACTTTTAACTAAATGGGTGAGTGGAAAATTATTGCCATTGAGGGGGTGAATAATATCATAATACTATACATTGATAGAATACCATTATATTTTAACAGAAAAATACCATAAGTGAATAATACCACTACACAGTAATCAAATCATACCACCATACTATAAAATGAAAAATATTATTATAGCCTTTCCAAATAATACCATCATACAGTAACTGAATAATTAAGTACAGTTGGAAATAAAACTACAGTAAAGGTGATGCTGAATATCAAAGAATACTCACCTACAAGGTGCCTGCCCTAGAGAGCCGTAACATACAGTGTCTACCAGAAAATGCCCATATACACAGTGCTTGATATAGAACGCTCCATTTGCAGTGCATTCTAGAGAACGCTCTCATATACTGTGCCAGTCAGAGTTTAGCCTATAAACAGTAGAATTGAGAAATAGGTGTCTAGTACCCAGAGGCATCAGGCAAGTTGCTACCCCACTGTAGCCATAGAAGAATGCTGGCTGAGACCTAGTGTCAGTGGTAAATAGCACGTTTGTCTGGCCCTTAGGAAGCAATGGAATTCCCTAGGCTATGTACACCTTTGGGGGCAAGTCATTATAGCTAAATTCTTAACAGTCTCATCATAATTTAGCTTAAATGAGTGTTTATGAGCTGTCAGGAGTTCAGAGATAAGGGCTGCAGATCCAGCCATCAATGGATTCAGAGGAGGATGAAGAATCAGTTTGCAGATCCACTGAAACTGAAACCCTTAGAGGAAACCCTGTTGCAATTTGTTCTTAATAAAGACCAATTGAAAAATGAATTTTAGCCCACAATAAAGAATGCAATAATAATAATAATTGTTTCAAAGGTGTCCATAGATTTAAATAAAGCCCACTCATTGCACCTAAAGTTTATAGCACTCTCTTTTCTTAACGTATTCTATCCTGTGTACAAGCAACGCCTGCAGATTGCAGATTAAACTGTGATTCATAAGTAAAGAGAACATACCAAAGCAGAATTACGGGCCTCAAGCTAGTTATCTTAGCCCCGGGCACTTTTATGTCTGTTTAGGAAATTAACCACACACTTTAATAGCTTTTGATTAATGAGCCTTTTTTACTTATTGTAGAAGAATGATGATCTCCCACTGATTTTAATGAACGTCGAATGACACAGTCAACGTTCCTCAAAGGGCTGCGCAAAAAAGAAGTATCTCTCTGTATTCATTAGCAAAGTGTCTAAGAAAATAGAATGGAGACAGGTGGCTGGAGAATATCTATCTTCCTATATACACATGATGCGTGTTCCTAACGTGGACTGAAGGTTTTACTCAAAGTCACCTAAACACCCAATGCACTTAGTCCTTGATGGCATAATTTGCTCATGTACTAGAGTTTTCAAAGTGTCCTTCATAGGCTGAGTAAATAATAGCTTTACATTATACTTGCTCTTATTACCTAATATTTATCTTCCTCACCTATCATCCTCTGGACAAATACTCAATACTTGTCCTCAGTAACGTGTCATATTGTACAAAGTAGTTGCAGAGGGCCAACAAATTCATCTCCGGTTTACACATGTACAAACATATAGTTTAATTCATGTCTAGCTATAAACTCCCAGAAAAACTAGCAAATCTCACAGACACTCCACATATCCACTGTTCCTGGGCTCCCACGGGCTCTTGGAACCACTGTGGACAACATCCTGGAGCAGAGGGAAACAAAGGAACAGGAAGAGGTGATAGATATATGTCTGGTCTGGGATATGGGATCAGGGATATGGGATCAGTCATGATGTGTGTATCTATTCTATATATGCATGTGGCCATTATTACTCCACATTGCCAGTGCTGCAGGGGACATTAGTATGGCAGTATGCCAGATGTGTGGGCAGAAGGTGAGGCGTGGCCCTGTGTCAACACATGGAGCGTCACCATAAAGTAGCGTGGGAAAACCATGCCACTCTTTTGCTGTTACAGCTTGATACAGCAACCTCTGCACCTTCCAGCAGATTAGAGCCTGTACACCAGGGGTGCACAACCTTTTTTGGTCTGGGGGCCGCATTGTCACATCGCTCTATTTCAAGGGGCCGCAAATAAAAAAAATCGGCCTATTACAAAAGCCAGTGCAAAGTGACTGGGAAGGAATGCTCACTATCATAGTCATTCCGCCTTCATTTAGTTATATTGATTATTGGTAACCCATCCCTGATTACACACAGAGATGTGCTGCAGAAAATCCTACATCTTTCATCCTGATAAAATATGCAAATTAACCACCAAACGAGCAATTCCTTGTTTATCGACTGATCAGCTGCACGGTTATACCGCCAGATATGAGACATGAGCCTTCCTATGAAGACTTGTTTCCAATACTGAAGAGTTATACTTACCTGCTCCCCACCGCTCCGGTCCTTTGCACTGCCCCCCCCTGTGCACGGACACGGTTATACACCACTCCAGCCAATGACTGGCTGATGCTGTGATATGGCCACAAGCAGCGTGTTACTTCTGAAGCCAGTCATTGACTATGGCTATGCACTGCCAGGTGTAAACAATGCAGGGACCAGAAGATGGGGGCAGCACAGAGGACCATAGCGATGGGGAGGAGGTAATTATGAATCTTCTATTTTGGGGCCATGCTGCAGGAACTTGTTAAAAATCATTTTTACCAGAAAAGTGGCGACATTTTCTCCGTTCCTCCTATTCATACATCAGTGCTTTCCTACCCCCAGTTATAGGCGCCCTGCAGTTACCAGTAAGCACTTTACCTTGCTAGTGGGGAGAGCGCTTATTGGTTATCACTTGAATGACCCGGCCTGAAAAGGCCTTTGTGACCTTAATGACCACACACTTTTTTTGTGATTTAGCGCACACGGTGGTTCAAACGGTTATAAATATGTTATTTGTTGGACTACCAAAATATTTTTTATAATTTATTTTTTAGTAGTTTTATTTGGGGGAAACTGTAGAAAACATAATTAAAAGGTTACTATAGCTGTGCTGTTTTGTTATATAATATGTATAGTTTCACATGAATGGGCCGGTGATGGTAACAGTTTTGGTTTGTGTGTCGTTTTCTCTTTTATGTTTTTTTTTTTTCATATTTCTTTTTTAACTTAATTATTTTATATTTATGCTACATAGTATGTCCTCCAAGAGGTCCTTATAAGACCTTGGAGGACACTATCACTTCACTATTTGTATTTTATTAATATTTTATTGTATTTTTTTAAATAATTGGTTTATTACTTATTTTTAAAATATATTTTTGCCGCATAATATGTCCCACAAGAGCTCATAAAAAGATTGTTGGAAGACAATGAACACTTTTCCTTTTTATTTTTTATTTTATTTGTATTTTATTATTTAGTTTTTCTTTTTTTAATGTCCTTTTTATTGTATCTGTATTTTATTTATTTATTTATTCATTTATTTTAGAATTTTCAAATTTTTTTTTAAATATATTTTTGCAACATAACATTTCCCCCCAAGCGGTCATAAAAAAAAGACTGTTGCGGGACAGTGTGGGACTTTTTCCTTTTTATTGTATTTTATTTTTTTTTCTTATAATTTTCTATTTTTTGCCATATATTTCATTTTTCTTTTCTGATTTTCTTCTTTTCTTTGTATTTTATTATGTTTTTTTATTTAGTTTTTAAATTTTTTAAATATTTTTTAAACTTTTTTTAATGTATTTTTACCACATAATTTGTCCCCAAGAGGTCACTGAAAGACCTTTGGGAGACAATAGACTTTTTTTGTGCTATTTCCACTGTAACTGTAGCATCCAAAGGAGCCCCAGTTACAGGAAAACCTGCCTGCTGCCTGCTGTGTTAGGGTGGGGGGCTTTGTACTAGGGTAGAGCTGCCCTGGGTCTACTGACCCTGCAGCTCTGCGCTCCTAGCGATCACGTGATCGCCAGGTTCACACTGCAGAGTGCTCGTAGAGGAGAAGGCAGAAGCACTGGTAAAGCGCTTCTGCCTTCTCCTCGGCTTACCAGCTCTCACCCACAGCCGGAGACCCGTCCTGCTCCAGTGCAGAAGCTATAATCCTGTATCCCTGTGCGCCACTCCAGGCAGAAACTACTGGTTTGCAGGACGGGGGCCGCAAACCACGGCTCTGGGGGCCGCATGCGGCCCGGGGCCACGGGTTGTGCACCCCTGCTGTACACAAAATGTCACTGTGCTGGCCACGTCCCCTGCTTTGCCAGGGCTGCTATCTGCTCTCTCCCTGGATTCTTTCAGATAAAACATTAACTCCTTCAGCCAGAACACACTGAAGGCTTTACAACAGCAGCTGCAGATGTAAAGAGACACAGGATATGCTCTCCTCACCCTACAGACACAAAGCTGATACTGGAGCTGATCTGGAGGAGATGCAAAGTATTGTTCAAGAACAGGTGGGGGAAGACCCTGTGTGTATCAGCAGTGTCATTGTACAGCTGGGACTTGTAGTCTTACACATATAACATGCTGCAGAGTATTCCAGCAGACATGTCACTCAGGCCAGCTCTTGTATTCACTGCCTTTGCATAGCAGGAAGGGGGAGCGGCAGCAATTGTTATTACTGCATGTAAACAAAGGCCAGAGGAGAACCAGAGAAATGTGGAAATATAGTTTTTTTTTTGCCTAAAACTTGCTTAACTTAGTTATATATGGCTGCCAATCAGATTTACAGTACTATATATTTTGTTTCATAACTCGGACAACCCCTTTATAGAGGTATTCCCATCTCACAAATGTAGTTTGTATAATTAGATATAACCATACCAGTATTATTACTAATAGAAGGTATTTATATAAAATGTACCATTTAGTAGATTTGCCTATTTGTATATCCATTGTCCCACACACATCAGTCAGGCCGTTGCCCCTAGTTATGGCCACCATGGCCATGTAGTAATGGTGGTCGGTGTGCTCCTTTTCAAACCCGCTCTGAGGTAACTGCTGTATTGCGAACGTACATTGCATGAGCATGCGGAGACATATCTTCTGGTACTTTCACATCTGCGTTTTAGACGCTACCAGTCCAAAACGCAATGGTCAGGATCCGTCCAAAACCCAGACTTTATAAACGGATCCTGCTCCATAGAGATGAATTGATCTTTGAACAGGATCCATTTCTCTGCGTTTTGGAAGCGCAGACAAAAATGCTACAACCCTAAGATGTGTCTCCACATGCTCATGCAATGTGCGCTCACAACACAGCAGTTACCTCAGCGGGTTTGAACAAAAGCAAGCCGGCCACCACTACTACATGGCTGTGGTGGTCATAACTAGGGGCAACGACCTGACTGATGTGTGTGGGACAATGGATATACAAATAGGCAAATCTTCTAAACAGTACATTTTATATAAATACATTCTATTAGTAATAATACTGGTACGGCTATATCTAACTATACAAACTACATTTGTGAGATGGGAATACCCCTTTAAAGATGCCCATGAACCTGTGCAAAACGCATCCTCCTTGACCTACAAAGGCAAAATGCTCTTCCTCAACAATGCCTGATATGCAAAGTTTCCATCCATTGGAATTCCAAGTTCCATATGCTAGACCACCTGTATGAACAGAGGAAGGCGGTAAATGATTTCTTAATGCTGCAGACGAACAGGTTTACTCCCCGGTGGAACCTCCACGTTAGCCAGTGACAGCTCATGCGTGACATGTGCCATTTACTCAGGCCCTTTGATGAGGCCACTTTATTTGTCAGTCTGCATAACTATGGGATGAGTGATGTAATTCCACTACTTCACATCCTGGAGGGGTTGCTGAAAAATCATGAACAGGCAGAGGAGGAGGAAACGTCCATGAAATTTATACACAACTAGGTGGTTTATCTGCCCAAGTGGCATGAGAGGAGCAAGAAGAGCTGGAGGGTGACAACAAAGACAACACATATGACCCCAACAGACCATGGCAGTATGCCGTGTAGATGAAGGCATGGAGGCCCTCCTAGTCCCTTGCACAAATGGCCAGATGCATCTGGGTACCCTCTGCACAAACACTCCATTGCCATGACTCTTGGGTGGAGGGAGCGGCACCAGCTTGATAAGCAGAAACTTGAGTCTGGAGTCTCTGATGAGCCGTTTTCTTCAGCCACCTTCTGAAGAAACCACCTAGCAACAGCAGTGGGGCATGCATCAGAACCTCGGCCAGCAAGTAATGGCATACTTGGACTGCACCCTGTCACCCATGATCCAAAATCCACTGGACTACTACAGTTTCACTTCCAAGCCTTCACACTGAGATTGGGTCACCAAGTGAGAAGGATATTATTAGTCAGATTTGGCAGGGTATTCCAGAATCATAGCAATTCATGACAAATTA
The DNA here is from genome assembly GCA_900303285.1 of Rhinella marina. Lineage (NCBI taxonomy): Eukaryota > Metazoa > Chordata > Amphibia > Anura > Bufonidae > Rhinella > Rhinella marina. The sequence continues at coordinate 114,994 of ONZH01019454.1, read as the reverse complement.
ATTTATAACAAATCAAATTTCTTTGTAAACTTTGGTGAAGCTGCCGAAACAATTTTTTTAAAAACTTTGCTCATCACTAGTCATCAATATAAAGAGGCTGCACAACCCCTTTAAGCTCAACATGTTTAACCCCCCCCCTCCACCAAAAGTGAGTGGTGATAAGTAATAATAGATAACCAGGAGAAGTATATCACACAAAGCTATAATACAATGTAAGTGCAAAGGAGACACCAAAGTAGACAATAGGGCTCCTTATTGTTATACACCTACCTCCCAGTCCCCAATTAAAATAAATATACAAAGGTGGGGATAAATGCATGCAGGTCAGAGAAACACTGTTTCCCTACTGTCCAAAGTCCACTGTGCTGGAGTTACTGAATCTGCTACCCATCTGTGTTTAGCTGTGGTCTAATGATTATGATGAGGATAACGTTTTCTCTCCCTACAGAGCCTGTGTCTGCCACCTTGTGTCTCTACTGTGACCTTACCACAGAGCACCTATGAGATGTGTCTACCCATTATCCTCCCAACAGAGCCCCTACTAACTTGTGTCTCCCCTTATCCTCAAACTCACGGAAAAAAAAAGTGGTCTCAAATGGCAGAACATGCTCAAAAGCCCTGATGCTGTAGCGCATATATAACCGGGGGAGCAAATCCCGCACATGTGGCCCGCTGCCGAACGTAATCCCCAGCAAAAAATGCATACAATGGAGGATGCCTGCAGCGGACCACATGTACCACAAAGACATCCTACACAGGGTAGACTACACTACAGCGGAAAATGCAGTTGACAATATATGGCTAAACCCTCACTCTGATGTTAAAATGAGACTTTCGCCAATATATCCTTATATCAAAGACATACCGGAGCCCGAGCACCGCGTCAAGGTATCTCAGTTGGCACGGGACCTAACGCTATCCCTACTATGGTATAGGTAATGACAGATAGGTGCATGAGGTCCGAGACACAGCGACCAGCTCCCAGTTACCTCCAGCGTGAAATCACACATACGGTGGGAGGGGGGGGGGCAGAGGCTGTATTTCCCACATTGCCCTGACGTCATGTGACCCAGGCTGCACAGGTGCACCTGAATGTTACCCATTAGTATAATCAAGGCACATTTAACCTGGAGTTGCCACGCCTCCAGGAATAAACGTACAAACAAACTCACGGAAAAAAAAGTGGTCTCAAATGGCAGAACATGCTCAAAAACCCCGATGCTGTAGCGCATATATAGCCGGGGGAGCAAATCCCGCACATGTGGCCCGCTGCCGAACGTAATCCCCAGCAAAAAATGCATACAATGGAGGATGCCTGCAGCGGACCACATGTACCACAAAGACATCCTACACAGGGTAGACAAATGTGCGGATGTGACAATATACATAGAAAAACAATTCACGGAAAATCAAATTTTAACATCAGAGTGAGGGTTTAGCCATATATTGTCAACTGCATTTTCCGCTGTAGTGCACCATTTTCCGTGAATTGTTTTTCTATGTAGATTGTCACATCCGCACATTTGTCTACCCTGTGTAGGATGTCTTTGTGGTACATGTGGTCTGCTGCAGGCATCCTCCATTGTATGCATTTTTTGCTGGGGATTACGTTCGGCAGCGGGCCACATGTGCGGGATTTGCTCCCCCGGTTATATATGCGCTACAGCATCGGGGTTTTTGAGCATGTTCTGCCATTTGAGACCGCTTTTTTTCCGTGAGTTTGTTTGTACGTTTATTCCTGGAGGTGTGGCAACTCCAGGTTAAATGTGCCTTGATTATACTAATGGGTAACATTCAGGTGCACCTGTGCAGCCTGGGTCACATGACGTCAGGGCAATGTGGGAAATACACCCTCCGCCCCCCTCCCACCGTATGTGTGATTTCACGCTGGAGGTAACTGGGAGCTGGTCGCTGTGTCTCGGACCTCATGCACCTATCTGTCATTACCTATACCATAGTAGGGATAGCGTTACCTCCCCTTATCCTCCCCAAAGAGCTACTATCACCTTGTGTTATCCCATTATTCTCCCTATAAAGACCCTTCTACCTTGTGTTTTTCCATTATCCTCCCAACAGGGAACTGGTTACCTTGTGTTTACCCAATATCTTCCCTCTACCACCTTGTGTCTTCCTCTTATCCTCTTATCACTCTGAGATACCTTGACCCGGTGCTCGGGCTCCGGTATGTTCTTGATATAAGAATATATTGGCGAAAGTCTCATTTTAACATCAGCGTGAGGGTTTAGCCATATATTGTCAATTGCATTACCGCCGCAGTGCACCTTTATTAGTGATTGTTTGATTATATAGCTCGCCACATCCACACAATTTGTTACCTTGTGTAGGGTGGTTTTGTGGTACATGTGGTCCGCTGCAGGCATCCTCCATTGTATGCATTTTTGCTGGGGATTGCTGTTAGCAACGGACCACATGTGCAGGAATTGCTCCCCCGGTTTGATATGCGCAACAGCATATGGGGTCTGAGCAATTTTCTGCCATTTTAGACCACGTTTTTTTCTGTGATTGTATTTGAACATTTACACCTGGAGGTGTGGCAACTCCAGGTCTGAATGTACCATTACTTACATCTTATGGTAACATTAAGGTGCACCTGTGTAGCCTGAGTCACATGAGTCATTGGCAGGTGGGGCTCATAGTCTCCTCCCTCCTCCCATTGTATGTGTGATCTCACGCTCGAGGTAACTAGGAGTTGGTTGCTGTGTGTCGGCCTATATGCTCCTTCCGCAATTGCCCATACGGCAAGGCAGGATAGTGTTAGGTCCCATGCCACTCTGATTTACCTTGACGCGATGCTCGGGCTCCGGTATGTTCTTGATATAAGAATATATTGGCGAAAGTCTCATTTTAACATCAGCGTGAGGGTTTAGCCATATATTGTTAATTGCATTACCGCTACAGTGCACCTTTATTAGTGATTGCTTCCTCTTATCGTCCCCAAATTGCCGCTAACATTTTGTGTCTCTCCCATGCCCTCCCCATAGAGCCCATGTCAGCTTTGTTCCCCCCTCCCACAACCCCCCTATATAGAGCTGCTGCCACATTGTGCCCACTGCCCCAACTACCATATAGCCAGTTTGGCTACTAGATGTCAGTACACATGCAACCATAATTCATAATTTATTTTTACATGGGTAGATATGAACAAAAAATTAACAAAAATATGACCGGTCTCTTTCTAGAAACAATGGAATCCTGAAACTAGCAGTTGATGAAGGAATATTAATTTGCCTAAACAGCAAACATACTCATCAATCACAAAGTAATGGGATATCCTAGAGATATATATCCACACTTTCATTTGCTACATGGAAATATGGGTGTTGGTACATAAATGTTCTAATAATTGGGAGAGTTTATGTGTGTTTTCCTGGGTTTCTTTTGTCTACTCTTACATTTTGTTTGAGGTTCAATGACCATTCAGTTTGACAAATATGCAATAATAGGGGATATTTGGAAGGGAAGGAATACTTTTTCATACCATAGATAAGATACCAAAATGTTTCATATTGATTTTTCTCATACGCATCCTGTTCTCTTCTGGGGAATAATTATAAGGATCTGCAGCTATTGCAATATATCTTTTTTAGATCCACAACTCCAACTTTATCTTGTAACAACATTTTGGTGTTATTTATTTCTCTGTGGAGTAATACTTATAGAGGGAACTCAACACTTTCTTCAGATTGCCATTTATATTCAATTTGTGGCGTTATTGGAGTATTTATTTGAAACTTTATATCAACAGGAGAACATGGTATATCAACTTTTGGATCTCTTTAAAAAAAAAAAAAGTAACAAATCAATTGTTTGTGGTAGCTAGTCAACCACAATGAAGGCATGTGTCCTGTGCTCAATATGGCTGTGGGTAAATGGATGGAAGTGGGTGGCAACAGTCCAAAAAGATTTTTTTTTGTGGCAGATGCCTTTGTCTCTTCTGGCCTGTAAAATGGTTGCCGCCATTTTGAGCGATTTCGTGCAGGATGAATCACAAACGTTTTAGATTTGCTGACATTAGAATCTTTTGGGAAATGCCTAACAAATTTGGAATCATGTGGAATCAATTTGCTCATCTCTACTATTAAACAAATAATTGAGAATCCTAGGATGTATACGTATTCAAAGCAACAGTTAGTAGTGCAAGTAAAACTGCAATTGTATCATGGTCCAAAATTGACTAACCCACCAACTTATGAGAGGATCCTTTGATAGGCCAAGGTTCTAACAAATAAATGTCTAGACTCTCCAGCAGAAGATAACCCCATTTGGAGCTGATTTTAGAGCCATCACTTGTCATTAGGGCTACAGTATTTCTTAACGGGATGAGATGGAGCGAGTACTTGTAATTACACTGCACCACCGAGACTTCAGAGATGACAGGCAGTATAATGAAGAGGAAGTAGCGCTTGTTACTCTGATCAGATATTGATGACCTATCCTGAGAAAAGGTGGAACTTTTATTCTGTAGATCAAGTTATGACTATACCACTCATCCGCATATGGCTTTTATGGGTGCACGTCTCAAGAGAGACTCCCTCCACCTCAGGGATCAGAGTAAGTCCTTTTTGCAATGTCTGAGACAGAACACTGTTGATATGTTTTTCAAAAATTTGCTTTTTATTGATACAATATATATATATTCAACACCAGTGGTACATATATAGCAACGTTTGGCGCCCTGTTCAGGTGCCCTTCTTCAGGTTGTCGTTGAGTAAGCCAAGTGTGGATCTACGGCGTCCAGGGTGTTGAATATGTATCAATAAAAAACAAATTTTTGAAAAACATATCAACGATGTGCTGTCTCAAACATTGCGAAAAGGACTATCCTGAGAATAAGGTCATCAATCAATATATACTGCCTGCACAACACCTTTAAGTCAGGAGTGGTGTGGTTCATGAGCTGCTATGCTTTACTAATGCTGTGGCCCTCTTATTCTAGTAATTAGTGGAGCCCTAGTCAGGGGTGCATCTAGCCTTTCTGCTGTCTGAGGAGAAAACTGAAATGGTTTCCCCCCCTTTCCCCCATTGCCAATTTCTTAACCTAACCCCTTTGCCGCAATGAAAGCGCTCATTGCCCATGGCCCTTCCACTGCCCCCCTCCTGCCCCTACCTGGTGCTGCCTGAGGCGATCGCCTCATCTAGCCTCATTAGTGGTGCTCCCCTGGCCCTAGTAGACCACTTCGAATCAGTAAATTATAGCATATGCTAGCAAGAGGTTATTCCATAAAGACAGTACACCTCATGTCAAACAAATGAGAACAGAGTGTAGACTTTATGCAGGAAATGTGAAATCTGGCTCATATCAGCGGATGTTAAAAGTTATGGAATTTTATATCTGTGATTAAATATATTTGAGTGGATATGTTTATAGAAGCAATATATTCTGTGCCATTCTGCACTGTCCAGCTACTTCAGTACAGACTCTTCCACAGACAGTCACAAGGCTAAATTACAGACAGAAATGGGACGTGATACTGTTCTGTGCCAATACCACATCCCAATACGTGGCATAAAAGGCCTTCTAGCTCTCGCCCTACATGCATTGATTAGTTTTAATTATCAGCTTAATACCCTGAAGGACCAACAGTATTGACGAGCACCTAATTTGTAATGGTTGTCTGCTGTGTGTTAACAAATTTCTGAGGGCAATGTCTTTATACATGGACAGCGTGTAAAACAAACTCAACTTTTAGATTAACCCTCTTCTCAGAGAACATATATAAACCATTATAGCAAAATCATGAAGTCACTGTCATAGTATTTAAAGGGGTTATCTGGTAATTAGTATTGATGACCCATCCTCTGGTCCAAAGTGCAGGATCAGCTGTTAGCAGAGACCTGCAAAAGGACCTGCAGGTCTTGAAGAAAGAAGAGGATACAGGCTGCGCGATCAAGTGGATGAGGTGAGGTTTTTTTTTAATTATTTTTAACCCCTCAATGGCCATTTTATTTAAAGAGGACCTTTCACCACTCCTGACATGCCTGTTTAAATAGCTTCATTCATTCCCCATGTAATAACAATTCTGGAACATCTATTCTTATGGCTCTATGTTGTGCCATTCCTTTATTATTTGCACTAGAAGTTATGGATGAATTGCTATTTGTCTTCAGTAAGGGTTCAGAGGGGAGGTGACCAGTTGGGGGTGTGTATCTGCACAGTCTGAACATGGCAACACTGATTCGCTAGAGTCAGTCTGTGCAGGAACACCCCCCCAACTGGTCACCTCCCCTCTGTTCCTTTACTGAAGGCAAATAGCAATTCACATATAACTTCTAGTGCAAATAATAAAGGAATGGCACAACATACATACATAAGAATAGATGTTCCAGAATTGTTATTACGCGGGGAATGCATTGAGTTATTAAAACAGGCATGTCAGGAGTGGTGAAAGGTCCTCTTTAACATTCTGTCGTAAGAATGCTATTATTTTCCATTATAACCATGTTATAACGGAAAATAATAAAGTGAAGTTCGGGTCCAATTGACTTTAATGGAGTCTGGGGTGAAGTTCGGTTCCCGAACCTGAACTTTGACCTGAAGTTCCACCGAACCCGGTGAACTCGAACTTCTACAGGTTCGCTCATCCCTACTCACAATCACTGATGGAAATCACTCATTATATCACTAAAATGTGCATTTAACCCCAGTAGTAGCTCAACAGATGCATGATTAAACCTATTAAACCACATACTGCATATTACCTAAAAGGGTGATCATGCTGAGTAAAAGGCTGTATTCCTTTCTTCTCTAGGCTCAATAGTCACCGAGATATATTAATTTTTATAGTTTATACAGATTAACCAGTTGGAGCACCAAGAGGCCGGCCATAGCATCGGGAGCACCATTAGCACAATGCCCCTGTGCTCTGATCATTCTCTCCTCCCCTATGATTGACAGGGCTAGACATCTCATCTAGCTTTGTGTTCTAGAACCTACTCTGTGGCTGATGAAATTGGCACTTGTGTTGGTGACACAGACATATTACTATTGTAATGCAATAGCCATTAGTTGTTCAGCGGGATCATTGACGTCAGTCTTACTGGAAGTCGAGGTACTGGCAGCTTCAATGACAGGAGAAGAGCATAGCTACTGGGAGTATCATGAGGTGAGTATGCTCTCCTCCCCCTACATCCCTCTCTCTTTTGTACCAATACTCCTATGTCAATAATGATTGCCTGGAGCCACATAATTCCATCAGCACATTACCAATGGAATGCATGATTTTGCTAACACACTGACACTAATGACTCGGTATCCCACTGGACCACCAATGACGATTGCATTACAATAGTCATACCGCTATGTCAGAAACGCAAGTGTCAACTTCCTCAGCCACAGTGCAAGTAGGGAGAATTGACCAGCTCACAGGGGAATCATGCTAGTGGTGCTCCTAGCACTATGGCCAGCCCTTTAACTTGCTTTAATATATCTCTGCAGTCATGCAGCCTAGAGAGAAAAGAAATATAGCATTTTACTCAGCATGATCAACCCTACCAGGTTTAATAAGGTTGATCATGCAGACAGATGCTCTTTAAATTCATTCTAATTTTAAGACATTGCTGCACATTATAGTACGTACATGAAATTTATTCGTTTGAACCTATAAGGGCAGAATAAGCCTAAGGGAAAAATTAAAATGACAAAATTACAATGTAATGTAAATGAGGATAAGCCGTGTACCTTGAATCCCGGCCAACACGTAGATTTAGCAATTAATAATCTATTGTCTGAGATATATTGAAATGATGTCTCTAATTCCTGCCTCACATCAGCAGTACCATGTCCTCTACTAAATGGTATTTTCTAGGTTGATCTAGTATCAATTCCAGTAATATTCACTAAATTATTGGGTGTAGTAACAATGTCACAGATCTAAATATATTCAAATGTCTGGACTGATTGTATATACAGTGATCCCTCAAGATACAATGGCCTCAGGATACAATATATCATCATACAGTGGTCTTTTCTGGGCCATTGTAAGTTGAAACTAGACTCAACATACAATGCCTCAGACTTGGACCTGACCAATCAAGACCACTTGTCTGGTAAAATATCTGTATTAGTTGCTAGTTAGCAGCTATTCCTGACTGTTATATGTAAGGACTTGTTTTATCTGTCTTAGTTATCTGCTCATTTTTCTTAAATCTTCATTTTCTCTTATCTTGGATGACATTTTGGGGCTTTGGAACCAATTACTCAACTTACAATGGTTTCAACATACAATGGTCGTCCTGGAACCAAATTTTATTGTAACTTGAGGGAACACTGTATTTATAGAAGCTCATCTATATACTGTATACAGCTAGTGGATAGTGTAGACAGTAAAAATGTTATAATTTATGATAATCACGAGATTTGGTGCTGTGTGAAGAGAAATGGAGCCTCTAAAAATTGCAAAAAATCACTAGAACAGAATTGTTGACCCATTTAGAAACTGAAACATGGTGAATAGTTAAACACTGTAAGGAGTCCAGCTCTTAAACAGAGGGTATGACATATTGGATGAAAATCAGACATCATATAGTACATGACAACCTCTTTCTAACAAAGCTAGAACCAGCCCTGTACCTCACATGGATCCAGAGATCTCCACATTAATTGCTCTGCTAAATTATATCAAGCTGACAGCTCAGAAAATGTGCACTTTCTCAGGGGCATATCTTTTCTTCTGCAGCTCTTTCCTTGTAACTGTCACAGTTTCTAACAGAACTGGTGACAGTTGAAGATTTCAACTGAGTGAGTGCGACCATCACAGTATGGTGGACAAGGAATAAGTAATAAAACAAATAGAAGGAGGTGCTATACAGATACATTTTATTGAATAGCTCAGTGGCTATACAAAATTTTTAATTACATGAAATTACAACAGTATTCAGATGCAGGGTTTGAAATTTGTATTTTTTTTGTGGTACAAGCCCTTTAAATAGTTATGTAGTTATATGGCTACCCTAGTCATACAGTAAAGGTCTGTGTGAAAGGCATTCATGATCACACAAGATGTGATCCATTCCTTATGAATAAATATCTAGAGTTTATAAAGCTACTTATTCAGTATATGTGGCAAAAGCATAGCTATAGTGTTCTTAGAGGTCACAGTTGCTATTAGACTCCTAAGCCAGAGGGGGTCACCACACTAAAGCTGATTGGGCAGAGTATTCCAGAATCACTCTGCCCCCCACTCTCACTATTCCTACAGTTCACAAATATAATAAATATATTCCATTATCCACTCACACTACCAATATGCCACTCACATACCCACAGAACACAAGAAATAGATAGATAGATAGATAGATAGATAGATAGATAGATAGAATAGATCGATCGATCGATCGATCTAAAAAAAACTAACTAATTAGATAAATACATAAATGATAGAGGTTTTTTCCAGATGTTTCTATGCTATACTGAAGTACAATTTTAAGCATTTCATAAGTTGTTTTTTTTAACTTTTATTAACAAATACATCAAGATTATACAAAGACTCAGTACTTACAGAGTTCACCGTTTTTTCATGTTGCATATCAGCTTCTGAGCCAAATCCTGACTGATGGCAACCCATTCTTGTCTAATCAGTACTTGGAGTTTATCACAATTTCTGTGTTTGTCCGTCTATATTTTGAGGTTTGACCACAGATTCTCAAAGGGATTGAGATCTGTGGAGTTTCCTGGACCCTGAATTTCAGTCTTTTGTTCACCAAGCCACTTAGTTATCACTTTTGCCTACTGACATGGTGCTCCATCCTGCTGGAAAATATAATGTTCATCACCAAATTGCCAATGGATTGTTGAGAGAAGTTGGTTTTGGAGGATGTTTTGATACCATTCTTTTTTTACACCACCATATTCTGACCTCCATAACTTTTATAAAGTTATATCTACTGAGCTGTGAGCTCATTTTTTGTGGAACAATCTGTAGCTTTTAATGATTTATTGATTTTCGAGTGTGTGTGACTTTTTGATCGCATTTTATTACATTTTTTGGGTAAGAGAAGCAATGAAAAAATGGCAAATTGGCCATTTTGACCTTTTTTCCGTTACACCTTTCAACCGTGATGGAAAAATATTTTTATATTTTAACAGTATGGGCGCTTATGGTTGTGATGATACCCATGAGGTTTATATTTTTTGTTAGTTATTAGAGATGAGCGAGTAGTGAAATATTCGAAAGTTCGAAATTCGATTCGAATAGACCGCGAAATTCGACTATTCGACCGAATATCGAATCCCATTAAAGTCTATGGGGAAAAAATGCTCGCCACTTGGAAATCTCAATTCGACCACTTGGAGGTCACCAAGTCCACCCTGAAACCTCAGAAAAGGATGCCAACACTGCTGGAATGCAACTGGGACAGCAGGGGAAGCATGTCTGGGTGCATATAACGCGCCCAAGTCGCACTATTACGCCACTATCACAGCCTCTCAACAATACACTCCAAAGACAATCTAATCTCTCTGTAAAGTGAGACCATACAAGGAAACCTTCTTTCCTCTACATTGCCATGGACCCCAAGCCAAAGTAGACAAAAAAGAAGATGAAATTCTGCACCCCTTAAATCACGTTGCCTATGACAACCACAGATGGCATAGGCAAGGGGAAAGCAATCAAGCCATCACTATTTTTCCCTCTGTGCCATCCCTGCCTTGCCCAGGCACATGTCCCAAAACATCATCCACGTCCGAGTAACACGGTTACTGCAAAAGGCCATTTGACCACCAACACTTTGGTTTGAGGCCGGGGATGCTACATCTCCCTGACAGCACACTGGGTGAATGTTGTGGAGGCGGGGACGGGCAAACCTGCTACCCCCACCCAAGTTTTGGGCCTTGGTTCTGTCTGGATTTCTGCAACCCTTACAGACAGCTCGGCAAACCCCTCCTTCTCCTTCTAGATTCTCCTTTTAAATCTGTCCACCACCCAGTCAAGTCCACAAAGTCCAGTCTCGTCGATAGCCTGCAGAAACTGCAGGGACCTCACTCTGACCCTCCTTCCTCCCACCCTGCCCAATGTTATCAACCCAGTGTTCCCACCCATGCAAGAATCGCAGGAGCTTTCTGAGGATTTTGTTTGTTCTGATGCCCAAACACTGGAGCAAGTACCATCTCTAGCTGATGGTGGTGTGGAACGGGCACTAAAGTGTAAAATGATTAGGGACGATGATGAGACACAGTTACCAGCAAGGGAGGCTGTTGGAGCAAAGTGAGGCAGTGTAAGAGGAGGTGGTTGAGTATGACGAAGTCAGTGACCCGACCTGGCCCAGTGTCATGTCTAGCAGGTAAAGCAGTGGGGATGTTGAGGGATGCGTAGGACCGCAAAAGGCAGGAAGAGGCCGTGGGCTGGCCAGAGGCTCATGGAGAAGGCAGGCTAGAGCCCGCAGGGCCGCATCTCTTCCCTATAACAGGCCCCCACACAAAGCTCTCCCATCGAGGGCTCTTAGGTCCTTGTTGTGAAAATATTTTAATTAGTGCACAAAGTTAGCTTGAGGTGAGACCTCTTAAAAATTGTATTAAGGCCCAAGAGGTGAGCCATAATAAAAATTGTTTGTAGGCCCAAGAGGTGAGACGTCTTAAAAATTGTGTGGAGGCTAAAGAGGTGAGACCTCTTAAAAATTATGTGGAGGCCCAAGAGGTGAGACCTCTTAAAAATTATGTGGAGGCCCAAGAGGTGAGACCTCGATAAAATTATGTGGAGGCCCAAGAGGTGAGACCTCTTAAAAATTATGTGGAGGCCCAAGAGGTGAGACCTCTTAAAAATTATGTGGAGGCCCAAGAGGTGAGACCTCTTAAAAATTTTGTGGAGGCCCAAGAGGTGAGACCTCTTAAAAATTATGTGGAGGCCCAAGAGGTCAGACCTCTTAAAAATTATGTGGAGGCCCAAGAGGTGAGATCTCTTAAAAATTATGTGGAGGCCCAAGAGGTGAGACCTCTTAAAAATTATGTGGAGGCCCAAGAGGTGAGACCTCGATAAAATTTTGTGGAGGCCCAAGAGGTGAGACCTCGATAAAATTTTGTGGAGGCCCAAGAGGTGAGACCTCGATAAAATTATGTGGAGGCCCAAGAGGTGAGACCTCGATAAAATTAAGTGGAGGCCCAAGAGGTGAGACCTCTTAAAAATTATGTGGAGGCCCAAGAGGTGAGACCTCTTAAAAATTATGTGGAGGCCCAAGAGGTGAGACCTCTTAAAAATTGTATTAAGGCCCAAGAGGTGAGCCATAATAAAAATTATGTGGAGGCCCAAGAGGTGAGACCTCTTAAAAATTATGTGGAGGCCCAAGAGGTGAGACCTCTTAAAAATTATGTGGAGGCCCAAGAGGTGAGACCTCTTAAAAATTATGTGGAGGCCCAAGAGGTGAGACCTCTTAAAAATTTTGTGGAGGCCCAAGAGGTGAGATCTCGATAAAATTTTGTGGAGGCCCAAGAGGTGAGACCTCGATAAAATTATGTGGAGGCCCAAGAGGTGAGACCTCGATAAAATTAAGTGGAGGCCCAAGAGGTGAGACCTCTAAAAATTATGTGGAGGCCCAAGAGGTGAGACCTCTTAAAAATTATGTGGAGGCCCAAGAGGTGAGACCTCTTAAAAATTGTATTAAGGCCCAAGAGGTGAGCCATAATAAAAATTATGTGGAGGCCCAAGAGGTGAGACCTCTTAAAAATTATGTGGAGGCCCAAGAGGTGAGACCTCTTTAAAATTATGTGGAGGCCCAAGAGGTGAGACCTCTTAAAAATTATGTGGAGGCCCAAGAGGTGAGACCTCTTAAAAATTATGTGGAGGCCCAAGAGGTGAGACCTCTTAAAAATTTTGTGGAGGCCCAAGAGGTGAGACCTCGATAAAATTTTGTGGAGGCCCAAGAGGTGAGACCTCGATAAAATTATGTGGAGGCCCAAGAGGTGAGACCTCGATAAAATTATGTGGAGGCCCAAGAGATGAGACCTTGATAAAATTATGTGGAGGCCCAAGAGGTGAGACCTCTTAAAAATTATGTGGAGGCCCAAGAGGTGAGACCTCTTAAAAATTGTATTAAGGCCCAAGAGGTGAGCCATAATAAAAATTGTTTGTAGGCCCAAGAGGTGAGACGTCTTAAAAATTGTGTGGAGGCTAAAGAGGTGAGACCTCTTAAAATTATGTGGAGGCCCAAGAGGTGAGACCTCTTAAAAATTATGTGGAGGCCCAAGAGGTGAGACCTCGATAAAATTATGTGGAGGCCCAAGAGGTGAGACCTCTTAAAAATTATGTGGAGGCCCAAGAGGTGAGACTACTTAAAAATAATGTGGAGGCCCAAGAGGTGAGACCTCTTAAACATTTTGTGGAGGCCCAAGAGGTGAGACCTCGATAAAATTATGTGGAGGCCCAAGAGGTGAGACCTCGATAAAATTATGTGGAGGCCCAAGAGGTGAGACCTCGATAAAATTATGTGGAGGCCCAAGCGGTGAGACCTCTTAAAAATTATGTGTAGGCCCAAGAGGTGAGACCTCTTAAAAATTGTATTAAGGCCCAAGAGGTGAGCCATAATAAAAATTGTTTGTAGGCCCAAGAGGTGAGACGTCTTAAAAATTGTGTGGAGGCTAAAGAGGTGAGACCTCTTAAAAATTATGTGGAGGCCCAAGAGGTGAGACCTCTTAAAAATTATGTGGAGGCCCAAGAGGTGAGACCTCGATAAAATTATGTGGAGGCCCAAGAGGTGAGACCTCTTAAAAATTATGTGGAGGCCCAAGAGGTGAGACCTCTTAAACATTTTGTGGAGGCCCAAGAGGTGAGACCTCTTAAAAATTATGTGGAGGCCCAAGAGGTGAGACCTCTTAAAAATTATGTGGAGGCCCAAGAGGTGAGACCTCTTAAAAATTATGTTGAGGCCCAAGAGGATAGACCTCTTAAAAATTTTATGGAGGCCCAAGAGGTGAGACCTCGATAAAATTATGTGGAGGCCCAAGAGGTGAGACCTCTTAAAAATTATGTGGAGGCCCAAGAGGTGAGACCTCGATAAAATTATGTGGAGGCCCAAGAGGTGAGACCTCTTAAAAATTATGTGGAGGCCCAAGAGGTGAGACTACTTAAAAATTATGTGGAGGCCCAAGAGGTGAGACCTCTTAAACATTTTGTGGAGGCCCAAGAGGTGAGACCTCGATAAAATTATGTGGAGGCCCAAGAGGTGAGACCTCGATAAAATTATGTGGAGGCCCAAGAGGTGAGACCTCGATAAAATTATGTGGAGGCCCAAGCGGTGAGACCTCTTAAAAATTATGTGTAGGCCCAAGAGGTGAGACCTCTTAAAAATTGTATTAAGGCCCAAGAGGTGAGCCATAATAAAAATTGTTTGTAGGCCCAAGAGGTGAGACGTCTTAAAAATTGTGTGGAGGCTAAAGAGGTGAGACCTCTTAAAAATTATGTGGAGGCCCAAGAGGTGAGACCTCTTAAAAATTATGTGGAGGCCCAAGAGGTGAGACCTCGATAAAATTATGTGGAGGCCCAAGAGGTGAGACCTCTTAAAAATTATGTGGAGGCCCAAGAGGTGAGACCTCTTAAACATTTTGTGGAGGCCCAAGAGGTGAGACCTCTTAAAAATTATGTGGAGGCCCAAGAGGTGAGACCTCTTAAAAATTATGTGGAGGCCCAAGAGGTGAGACCTCTTAAAAATTATGTTGAGGCCCAAGAGGTGAGACCTCTTAAAAATTATGTGGAGGCCCAAGAGGTGAGACCTCGATAAAATTTTGTGGAGGCCCAAGAGGTGAGACCTCGATAAAATTATGTGGAGGCCCAAGAGGTGAGACCTCTTAAAAATTATGTGGAGGCCCAAGAGGATAGACCTCTTAAAATTTTATGGAGGCCCAAGAGGTGAGACCTCGATAAAATTATGTGGAGGCCCAAGAGGTGAGACCTCTTAAAAATTATGTGGAGGCCCAAGAGGTGAGACCTCTTAAAAATTTTGTGGAGGCCCAAGAGGTGAGACCTCTTAAAAATTATGTGGAGGCCCAAGAGGTGAGACCTCTTAAAAATTATGTGGAGGCCCAAGAGGTGAGACCTCTTAAAAATTTTGTGGAGGCCCAAGAGGTAAAACCTCGATAAAATTTTGTGGAGGCCCAAGAGGTGAGCCATAATTATATATAAATTTTTTTATTTACGGAGCAATTCTACGGCAGTTAAGGAGGAGGAGGAGGAGGTGGAGGAGGAAATGGCACTTCATACAGATGGCACTTCACTTTTGGCTGCTTTCCACTGTTGGAGAAGCAAAGTCCGGGTCAATCCACTTGCTGTTCATTTTGATTAGCGTCAGCCTGTCGGCACTGTCGGTTGACAGGCGGCTGCGCTTATCGGTTATAATGCCCCCGGCTGCGCTGAACACCCTTTCTGATAGCACGCTGGCGGCAGGGCAGGCAAGCACCTCCAAGGCGTACAGGGACAGTTCCAGCCACGTGTCCAACTTGGAGACCCAGTAAGTGTAGGACGCCGAGGGATCGGGGAGGACAGGGGTACGGTCTGCCAGGTACTCCCGCAACATCCGCCGATACTTGTCCCTCCTGCTGATAGCGGGCCCCGCAGTGATGGAAGTTGCACGAGGGGGTGCCATGAACGTGTCCCACACCTTGGAGAGTGTTCCCCTGGTGGCTGTGGGCCTGATCGATGTTGAGGGACTCTGGGAGACCCTCTCCTCTCTGCCGCCAGCGATGGTGGGTGGGAAAATCTCCATCATGTTCTGCACGAGTTCCCTCTGGTATTCCAGCAATCGATTCGTCCTCTCCTCTACCGGAATAAAAGAGGAGACGTTATCTTTATACCGGGGGTCCAGGAGTGCGAAGACCCAGTACAGTTTGTTCTCCACTATCCGGATAACACGTGTGTCCCGGGAAAAGCAGCCCAGCATGAAGTCAGCCATGTGTGCCAGACTCTGAATAGGCATGACCTCACTGCCCCCACCAAAAGGATCACTTGCCATTTCCTCCTCTTCCTCTTCCGCCTCCTCTCCGCCCCATCCGCGCTGAACCAATGGGACGCACACAGCCTGACTGCTACCCTCGCCGCCAGCATCCTCCTCCTCTTCCACAGCCACCTCCACGTCGTCCTCCTCCTCATCCTCCTCCTCCTGCAACTGCCACCATGAAGCAGACAAAAGTGTGGTCTGACTGTGTAGCTCCGTTGCGTCTCCTCCTACCCCCGTCTCCTCTGCGTGCAATGCGTTCTCCCTTATTGCGATGAGCGATTCTTTAAGGATGCATAGGAGCGGGATGGTTACGCTCACTATAGCGTCCTCGCTGCTGACCTTCTTGGTGGACTCCTCAAAGATACGCAGTACATCGCATATGTCTGCCATCCATGGCCACTCGTGGTTGGCAAACTGAGGGAGCTGAGTTGGAGGCACGCGTGGATTCATAATCTGGTACTCCATCAATGCTCTCTGCTGCTCACACACCCTGGCCAACATGGAATAGGTGGAATTCCAGCGAGTCGGCAGGTCGCACAACAGCCGATGTTGAGGCAAATGGAGGCGTTGCTGGAGTTTTTTTAAGCTAGCAGCAGCTACAGTTGACTTCCGAAAGTGAGCGCACAAGCGCCGCACTTTCACCAGTAGCTCTGCCAGGTTGGGGTAAGTCTTTAGAAATTTTTGGACTACCAGATTAAAAACGTGGGCCAGGCATGGTACGTGATTGAGTTCGGCAAGCTCCAGAGCCGCCACCAGGTTACGGCTGTTATCGCACACGACCATGCCTGGTCCTAGCTGCAGCGGCGACAGCCACATCTCCGTCTGCTGCAATATGGCGTCCCTCACCTCTGGGGCGCTGTGCTTCCTGTCGCCCAAGCTGATGAGCTTAAGCACCGCCTGCTGACGTCTCCCCGCGCCAGTGCTGCAACGCTTCCAGCTAGCGGCTGAGGGCGATGTTAAGGCAGAGGAGGAGGAGGAGGAGGAGGAGGGGGGTTTATCAGAACCCATGCTGGCAATCTTGGGCGGGGGTGGTAGGTAGGCCGTCTCTGTTTGCGACCCCGTCCCCGCTTCCACAACATTCACCCAGTGTGCCGTCAAAGAGATGTATCGTCCCTGGCCGTAAGCGCTTGTCCACGAGTTGGTGGTCAAGTGGACCTTTGCGCTGACTGCGTACCTCAGGGCCCGCCTGATGTTACGCGACACGTGCTGGTGCAGGGCGGGGACGGCACTCCGGGAAAAGTAGTGGTGGCCGGGGACGGAATAGCGAGGTGCGGCAGCCGCCATCAGGTCGCGGAAGGCCTGCGTCTCCACAAGCCTAAACGGCAACATCTCCAGGGTCAGCAGTTTGGAGATGTGGCAGTTTAAGGCTTGGGCTTGGGGGTGACTCGAGGCGTACTTCCGCCTGCGGTCGAACGCCTGCGAGATGGACAGTTGTTGGGAAGAGGAGTGTGAGGGTGCAGGTGAAGAGGCGGGGGAAGGGGAGGCTGAAGGAGAAGGCCCCAAAGTAGCCGAGGCAGAGGCAGATGTGGAGGTGTCCTGGCTGGAGGTCTGGACCGCAGTGGCAGCACACAACAAAGGGGAAGAGGCAGTGGCAGCAAGACCGGGCGCAGGTTGTATTGCGTTTGCTCTCTCCCACTCAGCCCAGTGCTTGACTTCCAAGTGACGCCGCATGCCTGAGGTGGTCAGATTGCTCTTCTCAGAGCCCCTACTCAGTTTTGAGTGGCAGAGTGTGCAAACCGCGCTCAGTTTGTCATCCGCACAAACATTAAAAAATCTCCACACCACAGAAGTACGAGGCCTCGATGGGGAGCTTCGCGCGACTGCCCGCTGCCGGGAACAGCTTCGGCCCTGCTCGCTGTGGCCTCACTTCTCTGTCTGGACTGTCCTCTGCCTGTGGACATCCCTCTGCCTGTGGACATCCCTCTGCCTCTGGACATCCCTCTGCCTCTGGACATCCCTCTGCCTCTTGCTGCCTTTTTCGGTGCTGCGCAGACCACCACCTCTCCACTGCTTTCCCCGCTGGACATCACCCCTGGCCAAGTGGGGTCGGTCATTTCATCATCCACCACCTCCTCTTCCTCACTCTGCTCCTCCTCCTGCCCACTGGACATTCCAACAGCCTCCCTTGATGGCAACTGCGTCTCATCATCATCATCGCTCATGATGTGTTTGGGCATCACTACAAACAAATTCCTCTGCTAGCTCCTGGGATTCTTCTGGCACATCTGAAAAAGGACCCGAAAAGAGCTCCTGGGAGGGGTCAATGGTGGGATGACTCTGTTGGCCAGGTGTGGAGGAAGGAGGGTCAGAGTGAGACTGTGTGGATGACTGGCTGGTGGACAACTGTGTGGAAGCGCTATCGGCTATCCATTGCACCACCTGTTCAACCTGCTCAGGCCTCAACAGCGGTGTAACCCGCCCCCTGCTTAACTGTCCCATAAAGGCAGGGATTCTGGATGAGCGGGATCCTGGCTGACCCTCACCAGCACGCATTGTATCCCCACTGGCTTCAACAAGGCCCCCAACAGCATTTCCGCGCCCCCGTCCTCGTCCTATTCCGCTAGCCCCCCTCCGCATTTTATTTTTTTTTGGTTACAATATTTTGCCTTCACAGCCGTGTACTAACAGATCAGACGGTGTGTATTAACACCAGGTACATACAATTATTTTGCAAGAGAACGCACAGTACAGTTGCCAATGAAAAGGCCTATATATTTTATATTTCAAGGTACACAGCTGTGTACTAACTGTTCAGACGGTGTGTATTAACACCAGGTATATACAATTATTTTGCAAGAGAACGCACAGTACAGTTGCCAATGAAAAGGCCTATATATTTTATATTTCGAGGTACACAGCCGTGTACTAACTGTTCAGACGGTGTGTATTAACACCAGGTATGTGAAATTATTTTGCAAGAGAACGCACAGTACAGTTGCCAATGAAAAGGCCTATATATTTTATATTTCAAGGTACACAGCCGTGTACTAACTGTTCAGACGGTGTGTATTAACACCAGGTATGTGAAATTATTTTGCAAGAGAACGCACAGTACAGTTGCCAATGAAAAGGCCTATATATTTTATATTTCAAGGTACACAGCCATGTACTAACTGTTCAGACGGTGTGTATTAACACCAGGTATGTGAAATTATTTTGCAAGAGAACGCACAGTACAGTTGCCAATGAAAAGGCCTATATATTTTATATTTCAAGGTACACAGCCGTGTACTAACTGTTCAGACGGTGTGTATTAACACCAGGTATATACAATTATTTTGCAAGAGAACGCACAGTACAGTTGCCAATGAAAAGGCCTATATATTTTATATTTCAAGGTACACAGCCGTGTACTAACTGTTCAGACGGTGTGTATTAACACCAGGTATATACAATTATTTTGCAAGAGAACGCACAGTACAGTTGCCAATGAAAAGGCCTATATATTTTATATTTCGAGGTACACAGCCGTGTACTAACTGTTCAAATGGTGGGTATTTACACCTGGTATACAAAAAGGGTATTGCAGGCACATAGAACCCAGAACACTAGAGCCAAATAAACTGTATTTAAAAAAAAAAAAAAAGTACACAGCCGTATACTGACAGAAGATCAGATGGTGCATATACACACTAGGTATATAACAGGGTTTTGCAGCCAAAAAGAACGCAGAACAGTAGTGCCAAATATAGTTTGGTATGTAGCAGAGCACCTAATACACCACTAATGCCTCTCTCTGTCCCTACTCCAGCAGCTATCCCTGAATACAGCAGCCGTTCTCTGTAAAGTGTATATTGTAGTAAAGCTATCACTGTACTGCACTATAGTAGCCCTGATAAGGGCTTTTAATCACGCTCCTGCCTGTCCAACAGCTAAAACCTGTCTCTCCCTTCTCCAGCCTCTGTCCCTGACTAAGTTCACGCAGCATATGCGTACGAGCAGGAAGAGCTGAGTTTTTATGATTCGAGGTCACATGGTTTTTCCAGCCAATGCATGTAGACGCCGTTTTCGCGCTGCCAGCGTGCTCAGCGGGCCTGTCATACCACCCCTGCATGGTGATTGGTGGAAAAAGAGCGCCAGGGAAGGTGGGAGGGGAAACGAATTCTAAGTGCGCCATCGCCGTTATACTCGAACGAAATCGAGTATGCCGAATAGCGTAGTATTCGATCGAATACTAGCTCGATCGAACACTACTCGCTCATCTCTTTTAGTTATGTATTTCTTTTTTTTTTTTATTATACGGAAGTGGGGGTGATTTAAACTTTTATATTTTTTACATTTTTTTATATATTTTTAAGTTTTTTTTTTTACTTTTTTATTATGATTTTGAAGCTTGTATGTGAGCGAACAAAATCCAATTTGTTTTAAAATTTATTTATTACTCAAAATTGTTCGTTTCTTATGTTGCCCTCCCACCTGGTGACCAAAAATAAGAATTGCGGCTTTAATGCCCTGAGTCTCTTCAGCGAGAATCGGCGTATTAAAATGAATTACCCGCATCCTCACTAGCCACAGAGGATTCTGGTAAGATGCCCGGAAGCGTGCGCTTCTGGGTTTTTTACCCTTTAGGTGTTGTGATCTCACTTGATCAAGGCATCTAAAGGTTTTAATTACCGAGATCGGCATTACTGCCGTTGCACGTGTGAGCGGGCACCATGTTTGCCCATCACTCCAGCACCGTATATGTATGGCACTGGTAGCGAAGAGTTAAAAGGTCATTTTGTGGCAAGACAGAAGTCCTGTGGAAATGGGAGTTTTGGGATTAAGTACATTTTTATGGCAAGCAAAAACTTTGCAATAAATTGCAATTCATCTACTCACTCTTCAAAACAATCTAAAATTAATGCAAATTGCCACCATCAAAACTGAAGCAGTAAACCAAAACAAACAGAAAACCAAAATGTGTGCCAGTATCAAAGCTTGTGGCCACAACTGTACATTATGGTAACATTCCTCTTACAGACGTTGATACCTTTTGTGAACGCCAGACCAGGTTGAGCTCTTTGTAAGACCACAGAGACAAAAGTTTGTCCAGATATTTGCAGCCTCATGAAAAATACACAACCTGTAGAGAACGTAGCGGCAGAGAGAAGGACTGTAGCCGGTTTCTGTTCCAGCAGGGTAAAACACTGATACATTATTGAAGACTATTGCCATTTTTCAAACTCTTTCTTCTTTTTCTTATTGCAGTTGTTCTACTCCTACATGCATCGTTTCATGCGCCACACACTGTAATTCATTCCAAGTCTGAAATCTCTCTGACAACAGAGGCCATTTCGTGTTTACAGCACTGATTAGCCCAATTCATAATGAAAGCTGAACATTGCACAAGCTTGCTGGAACAGCTGTGTGGTGCTTTCCACAAAACCTACATTTAATACACAGCAATTTATTTGTCTATAAAAGTTGATTCAAATTATGTAGAAGATAATACATTAAATAAAATGTTTTTTTTTCTTTTTTTACGTATTTTTTCCAGGTACTTATTTTATTGGGTGGAGGTGCTCTTTTTTTTTTTTTTTTAAATGGTAAGGCTCAGTTGTGTTATGTAGGTGGCTGTCATACTGGATATTGGGTATGGGAGAAATGTGATCATAAGGGTTATGGGGTTAGGGTGAGGA
Source organism: Rhinella marina (assembly GCA_900303285.1). Lineage (NCBI taxonomy): Eukaryota > Metazoa > Chordata > Amphibia > Anura > Bufonidae > Rhinella > Rhinella marina. The sequence continues at coordinate 93,437 of ONZH01019454.1, read as the reverse complement.
TTAGGGTTATACTGGCCAACTAAGGGATACAGCATGGGCCCCATTATGACACAGGAACATAGGACAGTTACTGCTGAATTTGGGCACTTTTCTGGACTATTTCATTAGCCTGTATTAGGACGGGTTCATATCCTCGTTATGGATTCTGTTATTGTTTTCCATTATAACATGGCTGTAACGGAAAATAACCGAATCCATAAGATGGAAGTCGAAACGGAAGCCTTTAAGAGGCATTCGATTTTGATCCTTCATAATACAAGTCTATGGGAATAATAACATATCCGTCTGGATCCTGTTATGCAAAACTGAAAACAAAGTTCTGTCGACAGGACTTTTTCCGTTCTGCATAATGAAAACTAGGACGGATCCGTTATGCTGTCCATAGACTTGTATTGTGACGTAATGCCTTTAAAAGGCATTGCGTTTTGCTTTCCATCATAATAGAAGTCTATGGGCAGTTATCACGGATCCGCCTGGTTTCCATTATGCAGAACAGAAAAAAAGTCCTGTCCATAGGTCTTTGTTTTCCGTCTTGCATAACAGTAACCAGAAAGATCCGTTATGATTCCCATAGACTTGTATTATGATGGATCAAAACGGAATGCCTTTTAAAGGCTTCCGTTTTGACTTCTATCTTATGGATTCTGTTATTTTCTGTTACAACCATGTTGGTCATCCATAATGGTGATGTGAACCCGCCCTTACAGGTATGATCTCTGTGTGTGACAAGAATAATAGAACTACATTACATCTGCATTTGTAGTTGGAGACTTGGTCTTGGAAACATTTTCTCTGGTGGACCTAATGTTCTCCAGGCTAATAATCTTTACATACTGTAACACCAACATATTCTACTGCGCTTTACAACTGATGAGGCAATAAACAAGTAAAATAACAACTCATCAGAAGAAATAAACAAAAAGTCCAAAGGAGAGAAGTCCCTGCACATAAGACCTTACAATCTAAATGGACAGGGAGCAGTGACCCAACAGGTCCATGGTGCTAATTATGTACAGGTGGTCAACCCGTTATTGCTGGTAAGTGGAATATAATTAAAGCTGCATGGACCAGCCAACCAGCCAGTATGTCAGTCAACATGGATATAAAGTGCATGTTTGTATGTTAGTATGACTGGCATGTGATTTCTACTTCTTATTGGATCTCCCAAGACTCAAACATCTTATACATTTATAGAAATACAAGTAAAGTTCACACTATACAGGATGTCTATGTCCCCATGCCAAAGAGAGCTGGAAGTGTAGTTCTTGGGTGATATCATTGAGGAAGAAGTTCCTTGGAAGAGTGTAATGACTGTCGCTGTCATATATTACAATGTCTATAGTCAGTAAAGCACTGAGCCTGGAGTAGAAGCTCTTATAAATACAAGTCCCCATCACGTTTAAAGCCTATGTTGAACCTATGTTGGAGGTATATGTCATGGGGAAATTCCGACATACATGTATACCACAGATGGAAATCTGCGGCATATCCCACTGAATAGACATACCGCGGAATACATTGTGCTGCAGTAAAAAGAAGCACGTTCATCGGGTAATAGGCAACACGTTTACACCACCAGATAATCACTAACAAGCCTTCCTATGAACAATCATTAGTGAATATCTAGCAGATTTTAGGCCCTTTAGAATTGTAGATTAGTAGATCGGGGATGACGGTATGACAGTTCTATTGTTCGCTTGATAGGCCTAGATAAAGATGTCCACAGAAGAGCATTGCATTGATTAGTGTTATGTGTGATTCTCTAATTGTGAGTCAGTACTGGGGGGGGGGTCTCTCCGCCCTGCTCTGAGTGAGAGAGTTAAGTGAGACTGAGTGAGTGCTAAAAGTCCAAAGAGGAAGTGAAAGAGCAAGGACAGGAAGTACAATACACTAAGTGACTACAAAAAAATTATATAAATTAAAACCGTCCACCTATTTTATGTAAAAAAATAAATAAAAATTACATAGACTATTCACATATAGCGTATTTCCTGCTCCATAAGACGCACTTTTTTCCCCCAAAAGTGGGGAAAAAGGCAGTGCATCTTATGATGGGTGAGGGTTTCTATTATGTAAGCGCTCACTAGTACAAAGTAGTGTTGGGGAGCAGTGATACGGTGCTCCTTGGGCTTGCTGTAGTCACCACTCCCTGGTCTTCTGCTGGCACTGTGTGCTGCGCTGTAACCTGACATCACACAGCGTAAGCGTACACTATAACCTGACACTGTTCAAAGTCAGGTCACAGCATGCGGTGACAGCAGGAGACCAGGAATCACTGAGTGCAGAAACATCATGCAGGAGCTGTGAGTGGCTGTGGTATCCGGAGAAGGAGAGGTAAGTTTATTTATTTTATGCCTCATCTGGGGGGCAGATCTGAGGTCTGGTCAGGAATGGGGATCTGATCGGAGGTCTGATGAGCAACAGGGGTCTGTTCTGAGGTCTGATGAGCAATGACGGTCTGATCTGGGGTCTGATGGGGGTCTAATCTGAGGTCTGATAAGGGTTTGATCTGAAGTCCGATAGGAGTCTGCTTTGAGGTCTGGTGGGGTGTGATCTGGAATGGGGGTCTGATCTTGGTCTGATGAGGAATGAGAGTCTTATCTGAGGCCTGATGAGCAATGGGGTCTGATCTGAGGTCTCATAAGGAATGGGGGTCTGATATGAGTTTTTATGAGCAATGGAGGTCTGATCTGAGGTCTGATCTGTGGCCTGATGAGCAATGGGGGTCTAATTTGGGGGTCTGATCTGAGGTCTGAGTTATAGTAGTGGCACTTTGAGATGAAACACGGATGACTTGAAATTGTGCCCAGTGCTCTGAATATGTCTGTTGTAAAAGTTACTCTTTAAATGTTACTCCACAAAGGACGCAAAGATCCAGCTGCTGCTAGAAAATCTATTGATAAAGCATCTAAAGACATCACGTTTTGTAAAAAAAACATAAACCTGTTAACAAAAAGTAAGAAGCGTATTAAAAATACAGTGAAAAACCCTTCAAGTTTTCCGTTTCATCCTCCCACGTTCCATTTTCTGCCGTTCTGCATTGAGTCATATATTATAATCCATTTCTACTCTAAAATCTCTTTGACAACAGAAGCCAATTCATGTTTATGTCACTGATTAGCCCAATTCATAATAAAGGCAGAACATTCTGCGCGCTAGCTGAAACAGCTGTGTAGTGCTTTCCGCAAAACCTACATTTTATACATAGCAATTCACAAGGCAATAAAACTAGATTCAAATTCTGCTAATGCTGATAACATAATAAAAGCAATAAACCTAGTTTGTTTTTTCTCTATTGTTCATTTGTTTTTTGGTTCTTTTTTTTTCTATATCATTCTGCCAGAGGATTAAAATAACTGCGCTGTTATTTACTTCACAAACGCCACCATCAGTGGTCTATTCAGAGCTCTGCAGTAAAGGGTTCTTCACGTTAATATGTAGGTTCACTTTTAACATACACTTAAATACGTTTTATGTGATTACTATGGTTCTTAACAGATACGCTTATGTAGTTGCTTACTAGAGATGAGCGAATCTTCTAAGATCTTCTAATATTTAAAAAGATTTGTCTCGGATAAGATTCGATGTGGTTCAAGCTGCGTAAAAAAGTATTTGTGTTCTGCGAACATTCCCGCCAATATGTACGCCTGAATGTACAAAGTGCGTACGAAGCTTTAGCGTATTATTGTCTAGGCCCGCACAAACAACGAATATGCAGTAAAATTATGCTACTTAATTGAATATGTACGCATTAGCATACAAATTATCAGATGCGTAGCATTAGCGTACAAATTATATTATGCGTACGTAGCGTTAGCCTACAAAGATTAAAGAAGAATCTTCCGAAGTGAATCTGAAAATATTCGTATTTGCTTCGGTGTAAAAAATTTTCAAGACTCGTATCGAATCTACGAAGTGGCGAATAGATTCACTCATCTCTATTACTTATCTAATGTACATCTACCCATTGTTTTTTTTTATATCTTCAGTTTGGACTCTCCTGACCCGTTTTCACCATGTAAACTAATCATTTTGACTTCTTTACATCTTGTGGCACTTCCGGTTACTTCACCCAACCAAACCCATGATGCAGTCCTCTTTTCTCTACCACAGCTCTAGCACCGCCCCTAAAAACACCCAGTTTATAGTCCATCCCTCCCAGCTAGTTACATAAACACTCCGCTATCACTGCCCCTGTTGCTCCTTTGACACGCTCATGGACATAACATCAAGGAAATAAGAGGGCAGCATAGACATGGTCATGTGACCACAGCCCAGAATGGAAGATTGGAGCAAAAAAGGTATAGGAAATACAAAATTACAGTACATCCACACCTTAAAGGCTATGTACATCTTTGAGGGCAATTTTTTATTATTGCTTTTACTCATTTTTTCAATTGATCTGTCACAAAGGGTTAAATGTTTGTACAGCTGTGTGAATCATACTTTCACCTTCACTTTGTGCCTGTCATCTAATAAACCTTATCTTTAAATTACTAAAAGGTCATAAACACTTATTTAAGCCATATTTTTATTAGTAAGATAAGAACAGAGTGGTAATGTTTGTTTAGGAGATCAGAGATAAGGAAGCATTAACTGAGCTGCCTGACGGTAAACAGTAAAAATACAGAGCCTGCTACTAGAAAATCTCAAGGCTGTACAGAGAAAAGGGCACAACAGTTTTAATAAAGACCAATTGAAAAAATGATTTTTATCTCAAAATGAGTATAATGCAATAATATAAAAAATAATTGCCCCCAAAGGAGCACATAGCCTTTAAGAATACAGCATGCAATTGCTTAAATAGCAATCCCCTTCATACCTTCATCACAGTAAGGGGTGTGCATAAAGCAAATCCAGAATAAAGTTCCTGGGTACTGCAATCAAGACAGATGTGTCCATTTATTGTTGCACCCTACCCTTTTCATTTTAGGACCCTCTGTCTATGCCCCAATTCCTTGTTTGCTGGAATTTCTGTGATCATGCAGAAGGAGTTCCTGAACATAATCATACAACTCATAGCAAATGTTGAAAAGGTTAGCCTGAGCTGGACCTGCCTCTGATGGGTCCCTGTACCTGTATGAGTTATTTCTATGGTATGTGCCACTTTAAACCGGGCCCAATCAACAGTACCTTCAAGGCAAAGCTGTGGTAAAATCAGGGTTTGTGCAGAAGAAGATGTCATGATACAGCTCAAAATCCATAAAAAGACAGTAATGTAAACATTTTATGTTGAAATTTACCAAAACATTGAAGTAAAGGCATAATTTCATAGTGTACACCATTGGCAGCGTAACAGGACATCATCTTGAGCAAGAAATAGTAGGCAACATAAGGTCTCATTTTGGAGTTAAATTACATGATTGATCTCTCCTCAGTTGCAACGCATGCCACTGAGCCCAGAATTTCCTCTTCCGGCTTTTTCTGCACATGACCTGTTGATCAACTTCATGGATTGGATTTTTCATAGCATACTAGAACTGTATACAATCTCCAGCACTAGCTGGACTGGCATGAAGGACACTAGACTCTGCAGCAGTGGACACATATCTCCAAGAGTAAGAAATCAAGCTAAAACTATCTAACAACTCTAACAACAACAGGGCTGGTTTTGGGGTTGGCAATTTCTCTGTTTACTTGGGGGGGGCACAATGGAAGCCAACTAAAACTAACAATTATTAGACATAATAATTGGAACAGTTTTTCACCATATTTTGTGTGTGGCCCATTTTGTATATTTCCATAGGTTAATCATGTCCCCCCTTAGACATCTCATCTGAAGACTAAATACATTTAATTCTCTTAATCTTTCCTCAGAAATTAGACCCTCCATGCTCCTTATCAGTTTAGTTGTTCTCCTTTGTACTTTTTCCTTCTCCAGGGCATCTTTTTTATGGACTTGTCCCCAGAACTGAACTGCATGTTGTAAGCAACAAGCAAGAAAAGATCTCCCTTGCTTATCTGTTGTCAATAAAAACAGCCCTGAGTAGTTGGATAGTAGATGTCAGGAGAAGACTCCTTGTGTGATGCCAGCTGCACAGTTTAAAGGGGTATTCCGGTAACGTAACTTAATTTTTGATAAACTGCATTAAGGCTGCAAGCTGTGACCCAACCAGAACCCATAACTGTACATATAACCAGAGCTTTATTTTACCTTGCAATCCATTTGTCTATCTCCTGTGTGAGCCTGCAGCACACTGATAATCATGGCTACTGATCTTCCCTCACAAAACTACAATTCCCATAATGCCTAGCTTTCCTGCTGTGAGTTTCTGCTTGTTCATGAGTGTTGATGATTACTAATCAGTAAGCTGCAGCACACTGACATTTAGCTAGAGAATTGATAGCAACACACTGAGCATGCCTGACCTGACAAAGGCTCAGAACTACAGGTTGGTGCCATGGTAACTTATGAGGAACACAGTGGTTAGCAGGGTAAGAAAAGTACTTTATAACTACTGAATGGTAAATATGTGAAATAGACATTATATTAGGTAATTATTGATGATAAATTAGTCTAAAACATAAGTTATATTTATGGTAACCGGAATACCCCTTTAACGAAAGAAAAATGTTATGTGTCTGTTTATCATGGTTTAGGCTCTGTCCAGTAATTCTAGTGAAAGTATATAATGACATGCTAGGAAATTTTGCACTTCCAACTTTATGGAGGTATATGTGGGAATACACAACTGGTCACAGAGTCCTAACCTTAACAAATACCTTCTGGAAATAGTGACTTGCTGACAAGGATGACAACCAATATCAATGCCCAACCATATTTGTGACTCGAAAGACATGAACACCATCTTGGAAAATCTAGTAGATGAGATTTTCAGCAGAGCTGAGGCCGTTATAGGTGCAGAGGGCATCTCAATTCCATGGTCCATGATGTTCAAACAACACATATGTATATACAAAATATAGTATAGTAAACAAGTATCACAAGCTCGGATAGCACCAGTGAACTCAAAGAAATCACAATGAAAGAACCAGTCCAGTACTTTCCTCCACCTTAATCAATATCTTCTTTACACAGGCAAATAATACAGGGTAACGATTCGTCCTGTTCCTTTCAATGGCTGTTTATGTAAAAACCTTTAAAACTATATTTCTTACTTGATTGATTTTCACACAAAAGCGTTTATGCCATTTCCACAAATCTTCTCGGTGTTAATGTGCATTGGAGGCTTTATAAATTAATCCGATTTCGATAACCTTTAACTGCCTTAGGGGCCTGTAACATAACTTGGCAGCGCAGAGGCTGAAGCCGCACTTCACACAGACAAATATATAAATAGAGTCATTTACCTGTCTCTTCATTGCAGTGGATGACTCATAGCACTCGGGAGGAAGTGAGACCAGTCCACTCTGAAACAATAGAAAAGTATAAATAAATGATACCGGTATCTGCTGCAAATATATTATGTTATGCAAATGCACAGAGAAAGAAAGAAAGAAAGAAAGAAAGAAAGAAAGAAAGAAAGAAAGAAAGAAAGAAAGAAAGAAAGAAAGAAAGAAAGAAAGAAAGAAAGGAAAAGAAAGAATAGATCGATAGCAGATACATAAATAGATGATAGATAGATAGATAGATAGATAGATAGATAGATAGATAGATAGACACACCAAAAAAAAAGTGAGGCAGCACTCCAATTGTGGTGAAAGGGTGAAGACCTGTTTATTCCCAAGGCGGGGACTTGGTCTTCACCCTTTCACCACAATTGAAGTGCTGCCTTACTTTTTGTTTTTTGGATCTATCAATGGAAATAATACCTATCTTCCCTGAGGATTTGCACCCATTTTCACATCGTCTAACTGTGCTGCTGTCTTCTCTGTAATTAGGTAGATTTCAAAAAATAAATAGCTGATAGATAAAACAAGTAATGAAAGCAGCACTGCAAAAGTCCAAATCAAGTGTTGGTGTGCCAGTAGCTCCGGAGTTGGTCAGCTCCTTCTTAAAGGGGTTATCCCACGAATAATGTAAAAAATGAAAATCAGACATCATATAGTCCATAACAATCTCTTTCTAACAAAGCTAGAACCAGCCCTGTACCTCACATGGATCCAGAGATCTCCCCATTCATTGTTCTGCTAGATTTATATCAAGCTGACAGCTCAAGGGGAGTGTCTTTTCTGCTGCAGCTCAGGAGGCGTGTCTTAGCTCCTCCTATCACAGCTCAGGAGGCAGTTGAAAGTTGAAACTGAGCATGTGTGGCATTCTCAGTGAGCAGGTCAAAGGAATAAAAAATTAAGTGGCACTATACAGATATATTTTATTGAATAACTCAGTAGCTATACAGAATTTGTAATCACATGCAATTACAAAAGTATTTGGATCCAGGTGCTGGTTTGAAAACTGTAGAATATTTTTCGTGGGACAACCCCTTTAAGTAAAAATCGTAATTCCACAGCACCACCAAATGTAAATTGAAGAAAAAATTTGATTTATTTCACATAGATAGATAGATAGATAGATAATAGATATATAATATATAGATGATAGATATGAGATGGAAAGATCAATCGATAGATAGATAGATAGATAGATAGATAGATAGATAGATAGATAGATAGATATAGACACACAGACTAGATAGGAGATAAACAGATAGATATGAGATAGAAACATCGATCGATAGGTAGATAGATAATAGATTAATAGATAGATAATAGATAAAAGATATGAGATGGAAGATCAATGGATAGGTTGATAAATAGATAGATAGATAGATAGATAGATAGATAGATAGATAGATAGATAGATAGATAGATAGATAGATACTAGATAGGAGTTAGATAGATTACAGCACTGACTGATTGTGGACTGGATTTTACACCTGACCTGGCAGGTATGTAACCATTACTATGAGTTAGAATGAGTATTATTTTGTGGACACCAGGAGGCTAATGTAAATGTCTAGACCTTTCTTGGACCATATTTGTCTGCTGCATGATGTGCAAATGACCACTGCGTGGTTGACATTTCCCAACAATTGGAAAGTTCTACAACTTTCTTTTTCTTTGCTCCGGTGCGTTCTGATTTGTAACCTTATTAAACCAAGGTCTGTGAGCATGGCTTCTAAGATTAGAAGATTAGTTTATTAACTCATTGCTTAATCAAGGGAAACAAGAATGATGCAATTACGTATATCTCCAGTTGGGTAGTTGTGCATATTTATTCCTGCTGCTCCTCTGATTATAGTTATTTTATTTTTAAGCACAGAGATACATTTTCTATAATTAAATTACAATTTATAATCAAGTACAGTGACTCAGGTACCACAAACATAATTTTATATATTACAGTAAAGTCTTCCTGTTGCATAAAATTCAAGGTGGCTACAACTGGTGACAAAGTGATTCAAGAGTCTGTTCTACAAATGTGTCCTTCTTTACCTTTCTTCTTGGTTCACATTATCTTGAGAATAACATCATGACATTCTGTCACGGGATGCCTATCCCATGTCGATGTGTGGCCACCCAGTGGTTTTGTTGTGTGCTGCAGACTGTCAAGAACTTTGCTAGCATGTCATAATATATTTATTTTGTGACGTCCTTAACTAAATCTAAGCAAAGTTAAAAATGGACATATCTGTAAGTGGTATAATCTATAGGTTACTAGAAACATATGGTATATGGGCACATGAGTAAGGATTGTGAGTACAGATGAGCAAATCAATTCCAAACAAATCAAATTTGTTATAGGTTAATCCCTGAAAAAATTGGATTTAAGCAAATCTGAAACTTTTGTGCTTCGTTGCTCCATTTCACAGATCAGAAGACAGCACAGAAAGCCAGGGAAGATGAAGAAGGAGCTTGCCTACAAAGTCTTGCAGTCATCCTTAGCCAATCAGGAGGGTACACATTCCATAGTCACTATATGAGATCCCAATCGGGGCATGTTTTTTCTGGGCTTGTACATTGCTGTGATAGGACTTCTGATAGAGATCAAGAAAAATTATCTCATCTTTAACCCCAGTGATTGTAATATATGAAGCATGAGGATACAGTGCTAGCCAAATCATTCTGGAGCATATGCCTGAATTTTGTGCTACAGTCCTTCATCAAGAAAAACGCTAAGCTCCAGCACAGTGCTGTGGAGCAATGGATTGGGTTTGGGCTGTGGCTGTTAAGAACCATGAGGGAAACCCAGGAGCTGCCAGTGGAAGGAGAGATGGTCTTCTCACAAAGGTCTAAGTCTAGGACAGTCCAAAGCAGCCGTTAATAAAAAAAAACTTCTCATGTGTGTGTAACCGTGCCTTATTGGAACATCAGAGTCCTGCTACCTCTCAACCTTACATTAGTCTGCTAAGTGACAGACAACTCCATGTGGAGTTGAATCGACAGCAAACCACGATGAATTGTTGTATCTGCTTGACAAACTGTAATAATACCTACCTGTAGCTGCCACTAGGAGGAGATCATTGCTTTCTTGAGTTCAATAATAAATGCATAAATCTGTATGCAGTTAGCTACCCCTAGTGGTACCTGAAGGTGGTCTAAATTATATAAATTGTCAAGTCATAAAAACAGAGCCCTCCTATACAATGAAATTATAAAATAATCAGCAAATTGTGGACACTAACTTTATTAAAGCATAGTGCATTTGGTGGAGCTTTCAGTGATGACAGGGTCCTATTCTGAATTTTGCTATGATTTACAGGTGTAGCAGTTCTAAATTTGAGTGTGATATTAAACAGGACCTGTCACCACTCCTGATATGCCTGGTTTAATAGCTTCATGCATTCCGGATGTAATAACAATTCTGGAACATCTATTCTTATGGCTCTATGTTGTACCATTCCTTTATTATTTCTACTAGAAGTTATGAATGAATTGCTAGCAGTCTGCAGTAAGGGTACAGAGGGGAGGTAACCAGTTGGGGGGGTGTACCTACACAGTATGAAAATGGCAGCACTGATTGATGAGTGAGTGAGTCTCTGCAGGTACACCCCCCCAACCGGTTACCTCCCCTCTGTACCCTCACTGCAGACTGCTAGCAATTCATTCATAACTTCTAGTAGAAATAATAAAGGTCCTCTTTAAGTCACAAAAAACATTGAAAGTCATTGAAAATGTAAATTAAACATTTCTTGCCATTGTTAACTTGTTAAGAATCAAGATGAGGATTGCTCTGTTTGTGTATGTCTCTGGGTATTTACACACCTATGAAAGGGTGCTAGAAGAGAGATGGAGGGAACTTGGAATCTGCCTGGTAGAATTTTCTGTAAGTTTCATTAGATAGATTTTAGAATTATTATTTGAAATGTAGAAAAGTCTTAAAGAGTATCTTTACTTCCCACTTTCTGTCTCATACATCCAGCATCATGTAATGCATAGAAATTCAAGTTATCTATTAGGGCATGACTTGAGGTCTGGACACCTCCTGTACATTCTGAAGACATCTCTAAGCTTCCCTTAAGACATTATCTTGGCCACCTATCATTGACCTTGTTAAGCAACCATTATGACATTTCAGCCATAGCTGACAGCATAGAAAATGTTCTATAATAATATACTGTATGTCCAGGAGTTTTCACAATCAGCTGTCATTTATACAATGTCTTGGCCTTGAACGTTATAATGAGAAACCTGCTCCAACATTGTCAGGTCAGTCTCTGTTCTGGGCAATGGAGGTGAAGCCCACAACTAATCTATTTCAGAGAAATATTCAGCATATGTAACATTTGTAGCACTTGTCTGCTATCTGATGATGGGTTTCCAAATCAGGCAATCAACTCAATAGTGGTTGGGAAGGACTCAAAGTGTCAAAATGAGCAAATAAGTGGAATTATAATATCATTACTGTACAGTGTACAGAGCTCCATATATTACAAAATCCCGCTGCTGCAGACCCTCTTTGTAATGAGTAGGAGCTTCATATCAATTATTAATTACTACAGTATAAATAGTTAGGTGTCAAATCTCCCTCTATTGGCACACATTTATATAATATTTTCTGGACTATAAGACACATCCCAGGTTTAGAAATTAGAATAAAAAATATTTTCTACTTATTAAACCTTCCCTGGTAGGGTCTCTTCATCAGCATTATACACACAGCAAGAGGTTAAACCCTGAAATAATCCTTCGGTACTCACTTGTCTTTATAGTGCATTAAACCATCAAATAATACAAAGAAAGACATAAAATGCTATGCATTTTGAATGTAACCAAACATTCTTTCTCACGGCATACATACTCATGTCTGAATACACCTACAGGTATGTAGCATCTTTGCCCATAGGGAAAGGGTGGAGTCAGGAAGCCCAGAGGTGAATAAAATCAAAGTAGTAAAGCCCATCATAAGTGGATAGAAGTTGCTTTAGCTGCAAACAGTTTAGTCAGGGTAATAAAACTGGTAATATGGTAGCACCAAGTATGTTTCCAAAAAATAATAAAACAGACAAGAATAGTTGGATCTGTACTAAAGGATCATGTGTATACAGAAGTACCCGTATATGATTAAAACAAGTATAATAAAATCAACAAGTACATAACTTTTTTTATTTTTCCATTGACAAAGCTGTGTAAAGGATGTTTTGAGTGGAGATCTGAAGTTGAAGTTGGTATAATTTTTAGGAAAGATAACCGCATGATATCGCCACATGGAAGTACTAAGGTTAGATTCACATCTGCATCATAGATTCTGACAAAAGAGGAAAAACTGGAAACGCAGCCTAACATGGTGGACCTGAGGGCCATTGTTTGTCCCTGGCTGCCATGACAACCTATAGGCACCCTGCACTAGGCTGTAAGGGGGAAGGGGTGGTGATGGAGTGACTGAGTGAGCCCTCTCCCTCAGTCTAACCGCTTAGATGCTAAGGTTGTACTTGTATTGTCTGCTCATCAATATCAGCAGGGGCGGACTGGGAATTTAAAGTGGCCCTGGAAAAATTACTAAAAGTAGCCTCGTTTTGTAGTCTGGTCCAAACTGAAGGAAAGCAGGGCCAGCAATAACATATTGTGCACATTATACCGCCCCAACAGAGCCAAATACCACAGTCCATCACAATATACTGCCAGCAGCACAAAATACATCCCCAAAAACTTCCACTGGCGGCTGTGAGGAGGGCCCAGGTGGCCCCCTGGGCATCGGCCCACTGGGAAATTTCCCTGTAAGGTCTATGGCCAATCCGCCTCTGAATATCATATTGGTTGGGGTCCAATACCTAATACTGGATTATCGGAAAGTCACAGAAATGTATGTACTTCCCAGAATAAAATATTTATATAACATATGTAATCACTAGTTAAAGGACATCTGTCAGCAGATTTGCACCTATGACACTGGCTGACCTGTTACATGTGAACTTGGCAGCTGATGGCATCTGTGTTGGTCCCATGTTCATAATTGCCCGCATTGCTGAGAAAAATAATGTTTTAATATATCCAAATAAGCCTCTAGGAGCAAAAGGGCGTTATCATTATACCTAGAGGCTCTGCTTACTCTGCAACTGCTACAGCCTCTCCTTTTTGATAAGACCAGCCATGATGACGTTTCACTGCCTGGCCCTGTCATTCAAAGTGTAAATGGTGCAGCAGTTGCAGAGAGAGCAGAGTCTCTAGGTATAATGGTAACGTCCCCGTTGCTCCTAGAGGCTCATTTGCATATATTAAAACATAATTTTTCTCAACAGTGCCGGCAATTATGAACATGGGACCAACACAGATGCCTTCAGTAGGGATGAGGAAACTTCTGTTTTCAAGTTCGGCGTACAAGGTTCAGGTCTGGGTTATCTAAGAAATCTATTATGGATTCTGCTATCACGGACCATAACTTATGGTCCATGGTAACGGGAATCCATTACGGAATTCTTAGATAACCCGAACCTTGTACGCCAAACTTGAAAACAGAAGTTTGCTCAACACCAGCCTTCAACTGCCAAGCGCACATGTAACAGGTACAAATGTGCTGACAGATGCTGACTTTAATTTTCTAATCAGAGGAGTCTTCTATTTTTTTATTTTTTTTTGCTTCCACTCTTGTTTGATCCAGATTACACTGCAGTTCTGTGCTGGATACAAATATCAGATTCTAAACATTTCTGGGTCATGGGATGCCAGATTAACAGAATTTAATTACTTTCTGTTTTTATTATTTATATATTTTTTTAATTTTAGTTTAACATTATATGATTTTTTGTGGCAAAGAAAATATTACAGCAAACATTTTGTCTCTATAGTTTGTGATGAGAAAGTATTAGGAGCAGAATACAAACAATCCTCTTTTGTAGGACTCTCAGGTATAATGGAGGCTCACAGAGACAGATGGAATTGGCCTTTTTAAGATTCACTAATAACCCTTTTTAGTTCTGGCGCTGTCTGAATATCCAATCAATGTGAATAGGGCTTTTACAGCTGAAAACCTGCTAGCTGGAGTGAAGGTGATTGTTTTTAATGATGTAACATACATTTGGGTCTTAGTAAATCCTTTAGTCTCGTGGGCTTCTGCATTTTACCCAAGTGCATATCCATCTACATTGATTGAAAATGAGACCCGGTGTGAGCTTACAAAAATATTGAGCTGGGAGGAAGCGAAAGAGTTGTTTGAAAGCAGTCTATTCTCAGCCGTGCCCGAAACGTAACAAGCGTGTCAAAGGGTACAGAAAGAGATTAGTCACAGTGGAAACTTTTCTGTCCACACGCTTCGGACCTTTTGCCCCTTGCTGATTACTAATGATACATCCATTATTTTACTGATTGCGATATAAAAACTCTATTACGCCGCAAGGTCCGGCAAATCTACAGTAGAAATAACAAGGTGATTCCTTCATACTGTAAAATCAATGTTTTACATCAAAGGAAAAAAGTGGATATGTTCATCCTTATCCGGCAAGACCATAACATGGTGGACATGAAATGGCATGTGTGGAGTGTACCACAAACCTTACTGAGGACAGCATTGTAACTGGTGAGGGCTCAATTCATAATTGATACCCTAAAGAACATAAAGTTGGAAATACTGGGCAGATTTTACGGAGCAATTGCCCAGGATCCTCCACCAGGATCTAGAAGCCCTCCTAACCTCCCTCTGTTCCCTCAGATGCATCACAAGCAAGTGTATCTCCAATAATATATTATTTAATATCTGGCAGATGAGCTTTTATTAACATATACAGGTCCTGATTATGGTTGTTGGTGGCCCTCATCCGCCTCTGAGATCTGGACCCTACTTTGACCACTATTGCATGTGCAGTAACCCAGAAAAGGGTGGACCAGTTTGGGCCACTGTTTCAGTCTACCTGCTCAAAAGTCCATGGGGTAAGGAAACACAGTATGCCCGGGGGAAAGACCATAGTCATTTAGAAAATTAGACAATTTGAAACTATGGACAGTTGGCCAGAAGTAGGAATATCCGTATGACATTAGACACAGAATTAAATTTTGGTGAAGGCGCAGAATGTGCCACATTGCCACATTGCCAAGACAAGTTTTGGCAGTTGGTGTGGCAGTGGAAAAAACTGTTCCATTATGTAACAACTAGCAAACTAAACTGATTGCTATGGCTTCTGCTACTTGCTGTAGCAGAGACAGCTGGAAAGAGGTGACTAAAATGTGGATGAAGGCGCAGAAGTGCGCCATATTTGCAGACAAACGAGAGTCAATTGTTTCTGAATGGGAATGAAACTCTGGCTTGCCTGGCCAAGAGTACCACCACATCGCCAGAGCCCAGAAAAATTTAATTTAGGCTAAGACGCGAAAGTTTGCCACATTTGCAGACAGACGTAGTACTCTTGCTTTCCTGGCCAAGAATCCCACCATACTGCCCATGCCAGAGCCCAGAAAAACTGTGGTACGACAGCAACTGAACTGCCAGCAATTTAGCCATTTGGGAGTTCAGATTGCACATAAATTATTTGCTGGCTGTGAATAGTTTTCTCAGGGCCACACAGTCCATTATCGATGTCTCACGATGGAGGGGAGGATATGAAGGAGGAGGAGTCTGAGAAGGAGAAGAAGCAGCTAATCATGGTGACAAGGACACTGTACTGCTTGTGGATGTGGACTGGTTGCCACAAAGAAGACCATAAGGAGGACAGACTTGTTCTGATTGGGAATGCTGGCCAGTTCTATTTTCCAACAGAACCCGGTAATGCTGCCTCATGTGCTGCAGTAAAGCTCTGGTGTTCATGCTTATTTTGATCCTATAGATCTTGCACGTGGCTGCAGTTTTTTGTGCCAGTCTTGTGGAGAAAAACTGTCATACAGGAGTTGTACACACAGAGCTAAAGGCAGTCAAGCTCGGTCACAATAGAATTAGATTTGGCCCTGCCAGTTCTTTTGGAGATTTTGGCAATACATTGCCTCCAATCTTTGCCAACACATAATCATCATCAGAGTTCACACCCTCCACACCACTTTTGTCAGACTGTGATATGTCATTGTCAGCTCTTTGTCCTCCCCCCTGATACCCTGGTTTGTATTTGCCCAGAGTGCCACTGCCCCTGCCATCACCGCATCATAGCACAGCTATGCATGGGATCTCCACCTCCTCATGGCAGTGTATACGCTGACTGCTCTCACACAAGTCATCAATAAGGAGACTCTTTTCTCAGTCAGGGTAAGCCCTCCCGCACACTTCCTCTCAGGGTTATGTGAGCATCCTTCTTCTTCCTCCCTAGTGATTTTGCCCGACAACATGTGCAGTAAAATGGTGATGCATGCAGTTTTACTTGGTTCGTCCAAAGTGAACCTGAAAAACTTTGACTTCGTTTGGCAGATAAATTTTTGTGAAACTCGTAATTAACCTGGTTAGTTACGAATCGATTCTCTCATCCTTAGTGCAGGGTGTAGATCCCCCACCGATCAGATAGCTTAATTAGCTTAATTTGCACCAAATTTATAAAATGTTGATATTGTTGGATAAATTTGGCGCATCTGTAAATACTGTATAATACTTTTTTTATTCATTTTTTTCACCAAATTTGCTAAATGTTTACATAATATTTATTGCAAAACCTCTGTAAGTTTATATGCCACCAGAGGACTGGAGTACACATGCGACTTTAATATGAATTTATGGCAAAAGTTGCAATGACAAATATAGCTAGAAAAACATTTTTGCCCACAAAAAATCTGCCCACCTCTAGTAAATGCGAACTGCCGGGCATGGCACAAAACACCACAGGCAAAATCACTTTACTTTTAAAGCACATAACACTTGATATATTACACTTTTTTAATTGAAATGATGACCCAGTTTTTCTATGCCACGCCCACAGATCATATAGTACGTAACAATCTATTTCTAACAAAGCTAGAACCAGCCCTGTACTTCACATGGATCCAGAGATCTCCCCAGTCATTGCTCTGCTATATTTATATCAAGCTGACAGCTCAAGGGGAGTGTTTTTTCTGCTGCAGCTCAGGGGGGTGTCTCAACTCCCCCTATCACAGCTCAGGGGGCGTGTCTCAGCTCTCCCTATCACAGCTCAGGAGGCAGTTGGATGAAACTGAGCATGTGCGGCCTTCTCAGTGAGCAGGTCAAAGAAATAAGAAAAAAAACAAACAGCAGGTGGCGCTATACAGATACATTTTATTGAATAACTCAGTGACTATGTTAAATTTTTAATTCCATGCAATTACAAAAGTATTCAGATCCAGGTTTAAAAACTGTAGAATATTTTTTGTGGGACAGCTTCTTTAAGGCCACATTCACACAACCATATCGATATACCAG
The DNA here is from genome assembly GCA_900303285.1 of Rhinella marina. Classification (NCBI taxonomy): domain Eukaryota; kingdom Metazoa; phylum Chordata; class Amphibia; order Anura; family Bufonidae; genus Rhinella; species Rhinella marina. The sequence goes on along the minus strand of ONZH01019454.1, from coordinate 75,754 downwards.
CTGTGTGCATCCCGCCTTATTAAAGAAATGCCTATTCTTGTCCACAAAACGGATAAGAACAGGGCTGCACAGATACAGAGAGCACACGGCTGACATCTATATGCTGTCTGCATTTTTTGCAGCCCCTTAGAGATGAATGTGAATCGGATGCGGACCAAAAATATGGTCATGTGAATGTAGCCTAAAAAAGGTCACAATTGATAAATTTGGATTGTAACTGGTATAGCTAACCACACCCACTTTCCTAAATACTTTTTAAAACTGAAGTAAATCATAAAAATTCAAAATGTCACAAAAATTTTGCTCAGGTAACTCCAAAAAATCACAAAGACCTTGCAACAGTTTGTGGCCAGAATACAGGAGTGCACGTCTTCATAAATTCCCCGCCGCCCCAAATTTATGCTATCTATAGGATTAATAAACCTTCCCCACTGTACTATAAAATTCTGTTTGTTGAACTGTTAGTTGTTACATTTAAACAATAGTGCACTCAATTTACACCTTTATATTAATGAGGCGCCACCTGCTGGCTGCACATGGTAGGTGTAGGATGAATGAAAACTAAAGCTGATCCTTTACCATTGGTCGGATATGAGATAATCTTCTCAAAATTAGTAAAATTTGGTGGTCTAGTGAAGGTCACAAGCAACTATGAAAGGGTTAATCCCAATACTTACTAAGACAATTGGTTAACAAATTATCATGCTATCAGTGATCAAGTAATAGTATAATAACCACTGTGCATGCCGTGATAGAACTAAACATTATCACTTAGATCTGACTGGTAACAGCAACACAAGTGCACAGAGTTAAAATCCGCTCTCATATCTGTTGCAAGAAACAATTACTGTGCAATAATTTCCATCCCAGTAACATCAGCTCCTTCATAGCAGATGTTAGGGAATGGACTGAAACAGCAAGAGGTCTGGAAGGCGACGTACAAAGACAATCAGAGCTCTAGCTCAGAACGATTCTTGCCACCTTGAACCGAATCTCCATTGTCACTGGGACCAGGGGGAGGCAGGAGATTTGCCTTTAATGAAAGCGCAGATGATTTTTGCTGGGGCTGGAGATGCGGGCTGAGTTAGAATGATTCCTTCTGTTGTACTGTGCCGTTTTCATGAGTCAGCAGCTTTGTGATTAGCTGAAGTGAATCTGACTGCATGATCAGACGCTTCAAACGTACGGAGAAGATACTGGGTGCCTGGACCCTGCAAGATACTAAAAATCTCACCACAACAGCTCAATAAAATGAGCAGAAAACCAACATGTTTAGAGACCCTGCATGGCCCAGCGTGCGCTGCTTACCTGTTCTTTCACTTAAGAAACGTGCTCAAAACTGCTGGAAAAAAGATGGAGATGATGTCACAGGTCAAAGAACATCCATACGTTGATGTCATCAAAAATAATTTACAGTGGGAGGTATTTACTAAAGACTGGAGTTTCATGTAGTCACACGGTCACAAATACTTCCAAGTACTACCCTCGCCCCCTAATTCACCTCAGCATGTTAGCTGGTGGTTATAATAATGTGACTTAACTGTGTATGACATGAAGAATACATGTGTTAGTATAATTAATATAAAAACTGGATTGGTAGACCAAGAACCACCACCTCCATAGCAACAACTATTCAAGTTATTTATTGCATTATCAACAGACAATATACAGTAGGTACATACACGGGGAAGATATGAACTCAATTCAAAGAAAACCATTAAAAGCAAGGTGGTGTTCAAGATGCTCACATTAGCAGTATACATGGTACGTACAATAGTATCTCTGGATCTCTGGTACAGTATGACTAGATACAACCACAATGCCTAAAGTCTGAGTATACTGCACATAAGTAGAAGAATGTACATACATGTTGTTAGTTTCCCTCAAATTAGAATCAACATGTCTGAGGCATAAAGCTTGTGTAGAGAAGAAACAAGACGTGGTGGCCAATGTATACTGTATCTGTGGTCCAAGATTAGAGAACTTGGACATTGCACAAGGTGATGTCACAGTACAGTTAATAGTAGACTATTCAATGTACAGCACTGTGGTTGGTGAGCAAGGAGAAGGTAGCAGCGCTCACAGGAGCATCGGTGCCTTCTCAAACAGCTGATCGGCGGGGGTCCTGATGTCAGACCCCCACTGGTCAGATACTGATGACCTGTCTAGAGGATAAGTCATCAATATAAAACTCCTGCTAGTAAAGAACTTATCGGTCATCTGTATCCAAAAACAAATTTGCAGCACTCTTATGATGTGTTGCAAATAAGTTCACAATTTTATTAACATAAACATAAATATGGTCAGGTCAGATCCAGGTTATTAAATGTAAAGTGCGACTCGATGCTAGGACTTGTTCACATCTGCATTGGAGGCTCCGTTGCAGATTCGATCAAAAACAGCTGACAAAAAATTCCTGCATGCAACTAAAAGAGCAGAACCCTGAATGCAAACTGAACAGGGTGTGTGATAGGTTCCCTGCAGACATGTGCCTCATTCCTGTCATGGGTAAAAGGGAAAATTTATCAGACCTGTAAAAAGGGATGAAGTGGTGGCCAATGTATACTGTAGCTGTGGTCCAAGATCCGAGAACTAGGACAGTGAACAAGGTGATGTCACAGTACAAGTATAATAGATTGATGTCAATTGATGTCAATATGTGGACATGGGGTACTTATACACAGTGCAGACAAGATGTACTATATGTAGTAAATGTGATGTTACAGCACTGAGATAGCGGACGCAACAGTTCCAGAGTAATAAATCCAAAATGATACCAGAATAAAGGGAAAATGCACATAATGATGTCACAGTACAGGGACAATACAAAGATGATATCAGAATACAGGATAATGTGTATGATGATGTAATAGTACAGGGATAATGGAAACTGTGATGCCACAGTTAAAGGGCATCTGTCAGCAGATTTGTACCTATGACACTGGCTGACCTGTTACATGTGCACTTGGCAGCTGAAGACATCTGTGTTGGTCCCATGTTCATATGTGCCCGCATTGCTGAGAAAAATATGTTTTTATTCATGCAAATGAGTCTCTAGGAGCAATGGGGGCATTGCTATTACACCTAGAGGATCCGCTCTCTCCACAACTGCTGCGTCCTCTATACTTTGATTTACAGAACCAGACAGTGAAAACATCATCAGACCTGACCCTGTCAATTAAAGTGCAGAAGGCACAGCAGTTGTGGAGAGAGTGGATCCTCTAGGTGTAATGACAATGCCCCCGTTGCTCCTAGAGCCTAATTTGTATAATTTAAAACATCATTTTTCACAGCAATGCAGTCACATATGAACATGGGACCAACACAGATGTCTTCAGCTGCCAAGTTCACATGTAGCAGGTCAGCCAGTGTCATAGGTACAAATCTGCAGACAGATGCCTTTTAAGTGATAAATAGAGATGAGCGAGCATACTCGTCCGAGCTTGGTGCTCGTTCGAGTATTAGGGTACTCGTAAGTGCTCGCTGCTCGGACGAGTATCTCGCCATGCTCGAGGAAATGGCAACTTCCGCATCGTGCTTTTTTGGCGCCTAAAAACACAGCCAATCACAAGCCAGGAGACTCTGCGTACCACCCAGCATCACGTGGGGCCCTTACATGTCGATAGCAGGGGTTGGCTGGCCTGATCAGGTGACCCTGGAATATACTACCGACTGGCCGCGGTGCTCGGCTCAGATACCGTCTGGATGTCGTTAGGGATAGAGCTGCTGCCTTTCAGGGACAGTGTTAGGGCCTGCATTTAGTTGTCTGTTAGGCAGGAATCACCCACAAAGAACCCAACAGCCCTTCTAAGGGCTAGAAGACATTTTTTTTTTTTTTTGTCACTTGGCTGGCTGGCACTAGTAGTGCAGCTATCGCCATATCTAACCCTGTTTTTTTTTATTGTTCTATCTCAGTGATACAAATCCATTGCACACAGCACTGTGGAACCATTCTGTGTGTCACAGTTCAGCACTGACTCACTCCAATCCATATATACTGTCCAGGTGACACTTTCTGTACGTCACAGAATACAACCAAGTCATTTGCTACCAATATCATCTACAGCTTGATCCAGAAAACTCTCTGTGCGACATTTGTCTGGGTCGCAGACTAAATAGCCACCGTTAACAGGGTGTCAGTCAGTTCTACCATATTTCCTGCACGTCACGTTCCCAAAAAAACAAAATATAAAAAAAAAAAATATTTTTTCAGTTGTTTTAGCTCAGTGATACAAATCCATTTTACTCAGCTTTGTGTAACCTTTCTGTGTGTCACAGTTCAGCACATTCGCTCCCATCCGTATATACTGTCCAGGTGACACTTTCTGTACGTCACACAATACAACCAAGTCATTTGCTACCAATATCATCTACCGCTTGATCCAGAAAACTCTCTGTGCGACATTTGTCTGGGTCGCAGACTAAATAGCCACCGTTAACAGGGTGTCAGTCAGTCCTACCATAGTTCCTGCACGTTACGTTCCCAAAAAACAAAATTGTAAAAAAAATATAAAAAAACAAATATAAAAAAAAAATTATTTTTTCAGTTGTTTTAGCTCAGTGATACAAATCCATTTTACTCAGCTGCGTGTAACCTTTCTGTGTGTCACAGTTCAGCACATTCGCTCCCATCCGTATATACTGTCCAGGTGACACTTTCTGTACGTCACACAATACAACCAAGTCATTTGCTACCAATATCATCTACCGCTTGATCCAGAAAACTCTCTGTGCGACATTTGTCTGGGTCGCAGACTAAATAGCCACCGTTAACAGGGTGTCAGTCAGTCCTATCATAGTTCCTGCACGTTACGTTCCCAAAAAAAACAAAATTGTAAAAAAAATATAAAAAAACAAATATAAATAAAAAAAATATTTTTTCAGTTGTTTTAGCTCAGTGATACAAATCCATTTTACTCAGCTGCGTGTAACCTTTCTGTGTGTCACAGTTCAGCACATTCGCTCCCATCTCTATATATACTGTCCAGGTGACACTTTCTGTACGTCACACAATACAACCAAGTCATTTGCTACCAATATCATCTACCGCTTGATCCAGAAAACTCTCTGTGCGACATTTGTCTGGGTCGCAGACTAAATAGCCACTGTTAACAGGGTGTCAGTCAGTCCTACCATAGTTCCTGCACGTTACGTTCCCAAAAAAACAAATATAAAAAAAAATTATTTTTTCAGTTGTTTTAGCTCAGTGATACAAATCCATTTTACTCAGCTGCGTGTAACCTTTCTGTGTGTTACAGTTCAGCACATTCGCTCCCATCCGTATATACTGTCCAGGTGACACTTTCTGTACGTCACACAATACAACCAAGTCATTTGCTACCAATATCATCTACAGCTTGATCCAGAAAACTCTCTGTGCGACATTTGTCTGGGTCGCAGACTAAATAGCCACCGTTAACAGGGTGTCAGTCAGTTCTACCATAGTTCCTGCACGTCACGTACCCAAAAAAACAAAATATAAAAAAAAAAAAAAATTTTTTTCAGTTGTTTTAGCTCAGTGATACAAATCCATTTTACTCAGCTGCGTGTAACCTTTCTGTGTGTCACAGTTCAGCACACTCGCTCCAATCCGTATAATCTGTCCAAGTGACACTTTCTGTACGTCACTTAATTCTACCGGACTTAATTTTTTTTTTTTTTATCATACACCTATATACAAAAAATGTTGAACCCCAGGGCTAAGGGTCGAGGGCGAGGGCGTGGGCATGGGCATTCAATTACTGCAGGGGGCAGAGGCCGTGGTCCTGGGCAGGGTGAGACAGTACCCGCTGATGAGGGAGCAGGTGAACGCCGCAGAGCTACACTCCCTAGCTTCATGTCTCAACTTACAGGGACACGTGGTAGAGGACTGTTGAAACCACAACAGTGCAAACAGCTGATCTCGTGGATTGCGGACAATGCTTCAAGTAATTTGTCCACCAGTCAGTCTTCCACGCAGTCCACCCACGTTACCCAAGGGAGCACTCCTATGGCTCCTCCACCTCAACCTCCTTCCCCCAGTCTGCCCCCTCCCAGGAAAATTTGGAATGTGATCCGGCATTTCTCTCTTTCTGGACCCTTCCCAGAGTCACAAACCACTTCTCAGGTTGCTGCTGACCTCGTTCCCGATGCCCAAGTTTTCCAACTGTCGCAGTCTGTGGGTGATGATGATGACAATGTTGAGTTAGTGGAAGAAGTTTGTAAAGAGGTGTCAGTCGATGAGGAGACACGGTTGTCAGACAGTGGTGAAGTTGTTGTTAGGGGAGGAATTCCGAGGAGGGAGCAGACTGAGGAATCGGAGGATGACGAGGTGACTGACCCAAGCTGGGTTGATATGCCGAGTGAAGACAGTGCTTCTGAGGCGGAGGCGAGTGCTGCACCAGAACAGGTTGTAAAAGGTAGTGGTGTGGCCAGAGGGAGAAGCAGGGCCAGAGCTGGTGCATCATCAGCAACTGTTTCACGTAGTGAAGCTCCCGTGGCGAGGCCTAGATGTTCGCAAGTCTGGAGGTTCTTTAAAGAAAGGGAGGATGACCGACGGACTGTGGTGTGCAACCTGTGCCACACCAGGATCAGCAGGGGTGCCACCACTACTAGCCTAACCACCACCAGCATGCGCAGGCATATGAGTGCTAAACACCCCACTCAATGGAACCAAGGCCGTTCACCACCTTCTGCGGGTCACACCACTGCTCCTTCCCCTGTGTCACTCGCTGCCTCTGCTAGTCAACCCCTCGCGTCACTCGCTGCCTCTGCTAGTCAACCCCCTGCCCAGGACCCCGGCACGAGCGCCTCCCGCCGTAAAACCACACCTTCCCCTCCACGATCCTCCACAGTGTCCACCAACGTGTCCCAGCGCAGCGTTCAGCTGTCTTTACAGCAGACGCTGGAGCGCAAGAGGAAATACAGTTCCACCCACCCACATGCCCAAGCCCTCAACGTCCACATCTCCAAATTGCTTAGCCTGGAGATGCTGCCCTATAGGCTGGTAGAGACCGAGGCCTTTCGAAATCTCATGGCGGTGGCTGCCCCTCGGTATTCCGTTCCGTGTAGATAGAGAGTGGGTCATAGTCGGGGAGAGTGGGGGGTTAGTGGGGGTTGGGATTAGTGAGGAATTTAGGGAGAATATTGGGCAAAACATCAACCAAAGTAACCCAAAAACCCCGGATATTCACTTCACAGGTAATAGTAATTTAAAAAGGGGGGTAAAAAAATATACATAGACCTCTTAAGTGTATGTACACTAATGCCAGAAGCCTGACTAATAAAATTGGTGAACTGGAATTAGTGATGTGTGAGGAGGACTATGACATAGTGGGAATAACTGAGACATGGCTGGATGATACCTATGACTGGGCAGTTAACGTACAGGGTTACAGTCTTTTTAGAAAGGATTGCCAAAACCGGAGAGGGGGAGGGGTCTGCCTTTATGTAAAGTCCTGTCTAAAGCCCACACTGCGGGAAGATATAAGTGACGGACATGAAGATGTGGAGTCAATGTGGGTAGAAATAAATGGAGCCAAAAACAATAATAAAATACTAATAGGAGTTTATTATAAACCCCCTAGTATACCAGAGCCCATAGAAAATCTACTTCTAAACGAAATAGACGAGGTGGCAAATCATAATGAGGTCGTTATTATGGGGGATTTCAACTACCCAGATATAGACTGGAAAACTGAAACCTGTATATCTCATAAAGGAAACAGGTTCTTGGAAATAACCAAAGACAATTACCTTTCCCAACTGGTTCAGGACCCGACTAGAGGGACGGCCATACTGGACTTAGTATTAACCAATAGACCTGACAGAACAACAGATGTGCAGGTCGGGGGACTCCTAGGAAATAGTGACCATAATATAATAACCTTCCAATTGTCATTCAAAAGAGCGTTTCTTCAGGGAGGAACAAAAATACCTAACTTCAAAAAAGCTAAATTTAGCCAACTAAGAGAGGCCATAGACCTAACTAACTGGGACAAAGTCCTCAAAAATAAAAATACAGCCACAAAATGGGATATTTTTAAAAGCATCCTAATATCTAATTGTGAGAGGTACATACCTTATGGGAATAAAAGGTTAAGGAACAAGAAAAAACCAATGTGGATAAACAGAACTGTAAAGAAAGCAATAAATGACAAACAGAAAGCATTTAAATCACTAAAACAGGAGGGGAGCGAGGAAGCATTGAAAAACTACAAGGAAAAAAATAGAATATGTAAAAGACAAATAAAAACAGCCAAACTAGAGACCGAGAGATTAATCGCCAAAGAAAGTAAAACTAACCCTAAAATGTTCTTTAATTATATAAATGGTAAAAAATATAAACCTGAAGGTGTCGGCCCCTTACAGAGTAATGAGGGGGGAGATGCAGAGAGCGATGAGGAGAAAGCAAAGCTACTAAATATCTTTTTCTCCACTGTATTCACTGAGGAAAATAAACTGTCAGATGAAATGCAGAATATAAAAGTAAATTCCCCATTAAAAGTGCCCTGTCTGACCCAGGAAGAAGTAGAGCTGCGTCTTAAAAAGATTAAAATAGACAAATCGCCAGGACCGGATGGCATACACCCCCGTATCCTAAGAGAATTAAGTAATGTCATCGCCAGACCCTTATTTCTGATATTTAAGGACTCTATACTGACAGGGAGTGTTCCACAGGATTGGCACATAGCAAATGTGGTGCCAATATTCAAAAAGGGTCCAAAAACTATAGGCCGGTAAGTTTAACATCTGTCGTGGGTAAACTGTTTGAGGGTTTTCTAAGAGATGCTATCTTGGAGTACCTCAATGAAAATAAGCAAATTACTCCATATCAGCATGGCTTCATGAGGGATCGGTCATGTCAAACCAATTTAATAAGTTTCTATGAGGAGGTAAGTTCTAGACTGGACCGCAGCGAATCAATGGATGTCGTATATCTGGACTTCTCCAAAGCATTTGACTCTGTACCACATAAAAGGTTAGTATATAAGATGAGAATGCTTGGCCTGGGAGAAAATGTCTGTATGTGGGTAAGTAACTGGCTCAGTGATAGAAAACAGAGGGTGGTTATTAATGGTACATACTCAGATTGGGTCACTGTAACTAGTGGGGTACCACAGGGGTCAGTATTGGGCCCTATTCTCTTCAATATATTTATTAATGATCTTGTAGAAGGCTTGCACAGTAAAATATCAATTTTTGCAGATGACACTAAACTGTGTAAAGTAATTAACACCGAAGAGGACAGTACACTGCTACAGATGGATCTGGATAGACTGGAGGCTTGGGCAGAGAAGTGGCAGATGAGGTTTAACACTGACAAATGTAAAGTTATGCATATGGGAAGGAATAATGCAAGTCACCAATACATACTAAATGGTAAAATATTGGGTAACTCTGACATAGAGAAGGACCTAGGAATTTTAGTGAACAGAAATCTAAGCTGCAGAAACCAGTGTCAGACAGCTGCTGCCAAGGCCAATAAGATAATGGGCTGCATCAAAAGAGGCATAGATGCCCGTGATGAGAACATTGTCCTGCCGCTTTACAAATCACTAGTCAGACCACAAATGGAGTACTGTGTACAGTTCTGGGCTCCTGTGAACAAGGCAGACATAGCAGAGCTGGAGAGGGTTCAGAGGAGGGCAACTAAAGTAATAACTGGAATGGGTGGACTACAGTACCCAGAAAGATTATCAAAATTAGGCTTATTCACTTTAGAAAAAAGACGACTGAGGGGAGATCTAATAACTATGTATAAATATATCAGAGGTCAGTACAGAGATCTCTCCCACGATCTATTTATCCCCAGGACTGTGACTGTGACGAGGGGCCATCCTCTGTGTCTGGAGGAAAGAAGGTTTGTACACAAACATAGAAGAGGATTCTTTACAGTAAGAGCAGTGAGACTATGGAACTCTCTGCCTGAGGAGGTGGTGATGGTAAGTTCACTAAAAGAGTTCAAGAGGGGCCTGGATGTATTTTTGGAGGGTAATAATATTACAGGTTATAGTTACTAGAGAGGGGTCGTTGATCCAGGGAGTAATTCTGATTGCCTGATTGGAGTCGGGAAGGAATTTTTTTCCCTAAAGTGGGGAAAACTGGCTTCTACCTCACAGGGTTTTTTTGCCTTCCTCTAGATCAACTTGTAGGAAAACAGGCCGAACTGGATGGACAGATGTCTTTTTTCGGCCTTATAAACTATGTTACTATGTTACTATTTTTCCCGATGTGCCGTCCCAGCCCTACACCAGCACGTGTCACAGAACATCATCCGTGCCCTGACCAACGCGGTTAGTGATAAGGTCCACCTAACCACGGACACGTGGACAAGTGCTGCCGGGCAGGGACACTATATCTCACTGACGGCACATTGGGTTAACTTGGTGGAGGCTGGGACCGAGACTTACCCTGGGGCCGCTCATGTACTGCCCACACCGAGGATTGCGGGGCCTACCTCGGTCACGGTCTCTCAGACGTACTATGCCTCCTCCTCCTCCGACCCCTCCTCCTCCTCCACCGAATTACCATCCGTGGGCACGGCGCCTTCAGTCGGTAGCTCTAGGCGCAGCAGCAGTGCCGTGGGTAAGCGCCAGCAGGCGGTGCTGAAACTGCTGAGCTTAGGTGACAAAAGGCACACCGCCCAAGAGCTTTTACAGGGCATCACGGCGCAGACCGATGTGTGGCTGGCACCGCTGAACCTCAAGCCAGGCATGGTTGTGTGTGACAACGGGCGTAACCTGGTGGCGGCTCTGCAACTCGGCAGACTGACACATGTGCCATGCCTGGCCCACGTGTTCAATCTAATAGTTCAGCGGTTCCTCAAGACATACCCAATCTGTCTGATTTGCTCACCAAGGTGCGCCGCATCTGTGCGCATTTCCGCAAGTCGAGCACAGATGCTGCCACTCTCAGGGCAGCGCAGCGCCGCCTACAACTGCCCGCTCACCGACTGTTGTGCGACGTGCCCACGAGATGGAATTCCACATTAAACATGTTATCCAGAGTTTACCAGCAGCGCAGAGCGATTGTAGACTGCCAGATGTCATCTTCCACCAGAACTGGTAGTCAGGTCTCTCAGATTCCTCAAGTCTACAATGAGGAGTGGACGTGGATGTCTGATATCTGCCAGATGTTGAGCAACTTTGAGGAGTCAACACAGATGGTTAGCGGCGATGCCGCCATTATCAGCCTCACCATCCCGCTGCTTTGCCTGTTGAAAAAATCACTGCTCAGCATCAAGTCGGATGCTTTGCGCTTGTCACAAGAGACGGTGGAGGAAGATACGTCGCTTGATAGCCAGAGCACCCTCCGGTCTGTTTCTCAGCGCGTATCAGAGGAGGGGGATGAGGATGAGGAGGAAGAGGAGGAGAATGTCGGCGAGACAGTAGAGGGTACCAGTGCTCAGTCCTTAACTCTTGAGCGTGTATGGGCTTAAGAGGAGGACTTGGAGGAGGAGGAGGAGGAGGAGGAGGAAATGGAGAGTCAGGTCAGTGAGGAGAGGGAATTCTTGCGTGTTGGGACTCTGGCGCACATGGCAGACTTCATGTTAGGCTGCCTATCCCGTGACCCTCGCGTTAGAAGAATTTTTTCCAACACCGATTACTGGGTGTTCACTCTCCTGGACCCACGGTACAAGCAGAACCTTTCCACTCTCATCCCTGCAGAGGAAAGGAGTATGAGAGTGAATAGGTATCAACAGGCCCTGGTGCACAAGCTGAAACAATTATTCCCATCTGACGCCGCTAGCGGCAGAGGGCATGGTTCTGTGGGCCAAGTAGCGGGGGAGAGGAGGCGAGCAGGCAGCTTGTCCAGCACTGGCAGGGGAACGCTCTCCAAGGCCTTTGCCACTTTTATGTCACCCCAGCAAGACACTGTCACCTGTCCTCAGTCTAGGCAGAGTAGCGGGGAGCTGTACAGAAAGATGGTGAGGGAGTACCTAGCTGACCATACCAACGTCCGTAGCGATCACTCTGCTCCATACAACTACTGGGTTTCAAAGCTGGACACGTGGCCTGAACTGGCGCTGTACGCCTTGGAGGTGCTGGCCTGCCCTGCCGCTAGCGTGCTGTCAGAGCGGGTATTCAGTGCAGCTGGTGGCGTCATCACCGATAAGCGTACACGCCTGTCAACTGACAGCGCTGACAGGCTGACGCTTATTAAAATGAACAAAGCCTGGATTTCACCGGAATTCAAATCTCCTCCGGGGGAAAGCAGCTAAAGATTTAAATAACTTATGTATCCGATTCCTCTTCTCTACTCTTTTTCTCTACTCCTCCTCCTCCTCCATATCGTTTTTGCCTAACGCTGACCCAAAAAACGCCATTTTTTAGAGGTCCAACTGGCACTCTTTTAGCACAATTTTTCAGGAGGGCCCCCTACAGGCCCTCTATTCAAACAATTTTTCCAGAGGTCCACCTACAGGCCCTCTCTTCAAACAATTTTTCAGGAGGGCCCCCTACAGGCCCTCTATTCAAACAATTTTTCCAGAGGTCCACCTACAGGCCCTCTATTCAAACAATTTTTCCAGAGTTCCACCTACAGGCCCTCTCTTCAAACAATTTTTCAGGAGGGCCCCCTACAGGCCCTCTATTCAAACAATTTTTCCAGAGGTCCACCTACAGGCCCTCTATTCAAACAATTTTTCCAGAGTTCCACCTACAGGCCCTCTCTTCAAACAATTTTTCAGGAGGGCCCCCTACAGGCCCTCTATTCAAACAATTTTTCCGGAGGTCCACCTACAGGCCCTCTCTCCAATTCCAGTTCTATTTGCGCATACTGCATACATTTTTATTTTTGGGATAGGTGTGAAAAATAATATTACTTGCGAATCTATATTGCCCAACATTGGATACGGTAGCAAGTAGAAGACCAAACACATGCTGCTCACAGGGTTCCGCAAATTCCTGGTCCACCGCAAATTCCTTGTCCACAATGTCAAGGAGGACGAGGTTCTGTGGATGAGCAACAAGTCCTTCTGTACTGAAATCGCAGACAAAGTCTCCATCTAAGAACACACAGACCATTGTGGAGAGAGCGGCACAGCTCGCCATCAAAGTGAGGAACCCCAACGCCAGACTGCGCAGAGAAGATAACGAATAAATATCTCTGTGGTTATTTTTGCTAAATAAAAGTTAACTAAACCCCCCAAAAAATTCATCTGTTCCTGTGCTTGATCCACCCAAGTTGAATCTGTCCCATCATGAGAAATTCCCCCCCAAGGAGTCCCCACTGTAACTTGCTTCCCATACAACTACCTCACCCCCCGACACCTGTGTCTCGCCATTGTCCACCACCTCCTCAGACAACACTGGTAAATCCCCACTGTCAGCACACGGAAACAGCAAAAGGTCTTGCGAATTGGGGCAGAGAATGTTCTGGGCTAGCACATCAGGGAAGGGGTGACTATGGGGTTCCAGGGAGTACGTGACCACATGCAATATCCATTTAAAAGTCATGCCGCACTTGATCTAGCTCATAATTGACAATTGTACCGGTTGATTCTAAATTTTTAAGTTGGGGTCCTGCGTCGTCATTCTAACTCCATCCGGCTGTTGTCACCACCACACACACTATCCCAGGGGGCACTCCTCTGGCTCTTCCAGCGAAACCTCCTTCCCCCCAGCCTGCCCCCCCCCCACCTACAGGCCCTCTCTCCAAACAATTTACCTCTTTGTCCTATCTTTCTCTCTCCAAACCATTTTTCCGGATAGCTGCCATATACCGTTTTAAACTGAGTAGTATACATACCACAGTTGATCAATCTCATAATTTACGACTGTACCGGTTGATGCTAAATTTTTAAGTTGGGGTCCTGCGTCGTCATTCTAAATCCAACCGGCTGTTGTCACCACCACACACGCTAGCCCAGGGGGCACTCCTCTGGCTCTTCCAGCGAAACCTCCTTGCCCCAGCCTGCCCCCCCCCCACCTACAGGCCCACTCTACAAACAATTTAGCCGGATAGGGGGCGTATCAAAAGTTGTACTGATGTTTGTTTTTGTTCTTCTTTTATCTGCCTCCTGACCTGTGATAGGCAGAGCATGGACACGTCCCCTTAGCTGCAGTGGGAAAGACACTCCCCTGGCCAGAGCAAGCTCTTTTTCCGTTTTCCGTGTTCGAAATATCCATTAAATATAGGGTCCCAAGATAGGGGACGTATACGGTATTAAACTGAGAAGAATCGATACTGCACCGGCTGATGCTAGAGTATTTCCAAATGCATTCCGGCTGTTGTCACCACCACACACGCTAGCCCAGGGGGCACTCCTCTGGCTCTTCCAGCGAAACCTCCTTGCCCCAGCCTGCCCCCCCCCCACACCTACAGGCCCACTCTACAAACAATTTAGCCGGATAGGGGATGTATTAGAAGTTGTACTCATGTTTGTTTTTGTTCTTCTTTTATCTGCCTCATGACCTGTGATAGGCAGAGCATGGACACGTCCCCTTAGCTGCAGTGGGAAAGACAATCCCCTGGCCAGAGCAAGCTCTTTTTCCGTTTTCCGTGTTCGAAAAATCCATTAAATATAGGGTCCCAAGATAGGGGACGTATACGGTATTAAACTGAGAAGAATCGATACCATACGGGTTAAAGCAACAGTTTTTCCAAATCCATTTCGGCTGTTGTCACCACCACACATGCTAGCCCAGGGGGCACTCCTCTGGCTCTTCCAGCGAAACCTCCTTCCCCCCCACCTACAGGCCCTCTCTCCAAACAATTTTCCCGGGTAGGGGGACATATTAGATATTGTACTGATTCTGAATTGCCTCCTGCGATATACCGGAATCGAACCCGGATCAACTGCTTGGGAAGTAGCTATGCTCACCACTATACCACCAGCAGGCACGGCAACTGATAAGAACAGATACTAAACTTGATTTTAGCTGCAGTGCCAGCATGAGCAGTGGTGTCACCTGCAGGCGGTGATGGACCTTCGTTGCACCTAGTTGGGTGCTTCCCTAACATGTGATGGGTATTTGCCTCGCCTTTCTTGGTCTGGGTGAGCACAATTGCCATGAGGGTAACCACCAGGCTGTTGCCTGAGAATTTGGGGTAATGGTGGGATTAGGCAGCCTCAGAGGCATCCATGCATGCTGCCCCTGCTGTTTCCTGTCCATTTCCGTGGTGTTTCCATCATTTTCTGAGGTTTCCAGGTTTTCACCCAGCCTTCCCTAGGCAGAGCCTTGGTCCCCCACAAAAATGCTCGAGTCTCCCATTGACTTCAATGGCGTTCGTTATTCGAAACGAGCACCCAAGCATCGGGAAAAGTTCGACTCGAATAACGAGCACCCGAGCATTTTAGTGCTCGCTCATCTCTAGTGATAAAGTTATGGTAAAATACAAGTATAATGCACACAGTGATGTCCCTGTATAATAGTTATGCAGATACAGGGGAGGTATAAGAATAATGCACACGGTGATGTCCCTATATAATAGTTATGGTAATGTGCATGGTTATTGTATACTGGTAATGCAGACAGTGATATCACAATACAAAGAAAGAATACATACTGTAGCAGGGATGTTTCAAGGACAATGTAGCACACACAATGATGTAATAGTACAAGGATAATGCACACAGTAATGTCACATTAGTGCATTAGTGATGGAGGAGAATCACTATACAAACAGACGGTTTCCAAAATTGTCCCTGTTTTCCTACAATGCCTAGCTCTTTTCCTACTCTTCCTATAGGTTATAGGTAGTGTTGAGCGAAGCAAAGCATTCGAAGTGGAATTTGGTCCGAATTTTAGGAAATCTTCGCAACAAATCCAAATCCATGGGTACAAATCAGGTTTTCCTAAAGTAGCAGCTGCACATGCTGGAAAGTGAAACTAAGGGAGTAATTTTTTAAGACTTTTTTTTTTGGCATGAGCGAAGAAAAGTCGCAGATTGCCAGAAAGATGGCTTATATCAGGTTGTAAATGACCCCCTAAGTGTAGAGGATACATGCCTAGGAGCAAAAGATCACCTATAATGTGTTGCAGCTAGACAATTCATAGATAGCCATCCCCTGTGATGTCACAGCTCTCTAAAACTGTCACCCCGAGCGGGCTCCGCCATTGTCCTCTGAGCTGGGCATAGGGAGAGAAGTTTCAAGCTCTCATGACCTAGGGAAGGTGTTGCTGAAAATGATTAATAGAAGATTATTGGAGAGGGAGAGTGCAGGGAGAGTGCAGGGAGAATGCAGGGAGACTGCAGGGAGAATTCAGGTAAAGTGCAGGGAGACTTATTCTGCATCAGTTTTAGTTGTTTATTCCTACATTTACTTATTCCTACATGAGATGTAAACTAATATATGTAATTTAATACAAATAAGGTGAAAGCCTTTATTATTCCAGTGCCAGTGTGCCAACCAATACCATCCAGTCTGCACCCTTTAGGGGGGCCAGGTCTTAATGATGACCATCTTGATCTTTTACTGGTTTTACTTCTTCCAAATCATCCTTCAAAGTCTCCAGATAAGTCAGCAAGATGCAGAGAAAGGAGGAGATGGACGTTCCTAATTACCTATTCTTATCAATATTAGATGATGTGGAAAAGGAAGAAAAGCAGATGGCAGAAGATGGGCTCCCACCTGTAGGAGTGGGTACAGCCCCTGTTTAAATGTGCATTAAAGGTGCCGCTTGGCCATTAACAGTGAAGATTGGCTATACAGTGCGGTCCTCATTATTAAATAAAAGGCAACTGCGGGCTAATTGGCCACACAATTCTTCACTACAGCAGGCTGCAACCTGTCCACAGCACAGCCACTCCTTGTGGCCATACCCTAAGGTAGAGTGGCCTGAGTATACCTGATTTATAGCGATTTGTGACAAATCAATTTTTTTTTCAAACACTGGCGAAGCTGCTGGATTGAATTTTTCAAAACTCCACTCATCTCTAGATATGAGGAGTACATAAGGACCTATAAAAGTCATGTCATTAGACTATTGGATTGGAAGGCTGCAGGGACAGTGCAGGGACAGTGTAGGGAGATCAAAAGGAGATCTAGCGTGAGTATTGTAGAAAAGGTTTCCTCTTCGTATTTTTCTAAAAATGTTGCCATTTTCACCTAATTTCGTTTAAAACTTTTTTTGCCTAAGCTATGTCTCCTTCATGATCTTACCCAATTTTCAACTCAGTTTTCATAATCTAACACAAATTTATTGCATGTTACCATCTGATATCTTTTTGTACTCTTTATGAAAAAAATGGAGGTAAACTGCTTGGCACGCACGCACAATTGTGTATTTGTCTCTGGGAAGCCGACTGAATAAATTATGATAGACAAATGATCATTTATCAGAACCTAAGTGCTCAAATGAGAATGGCATATAGAGCAAATTACCGACCATTACTTCCCTGTGACCTTTCAGTTCGAGATATCAGTCACATAACAGATTACATTGCTTTCAATAACCTTTCAGCCTTCATCAGAACATGGTGAAGTTTTGTATAAACTGAGTTCATTATAATGGGAGAATTATCTCTGTGTCTATCCAACTGTCTGTTTTTTATATTAAAGATTATTATTAATAATTACATTTACAACCCTATCATTTATGTGGAGGAGTGAGTTTGTGTGACTGTCTATTAGTCAGTGAAGACCTGCATTTTTTGGGTGGGGTAGGCTACTACTGTATGTTGAGTATGTAACTAAGTAGCAGGCTGGTAAACACTGCTACACACTAGTCACCACTAGATGGAGCTGGTGCATCCAATGTAAAAGGGACAGGCTAGACAAGTTATGAGGAGAATCAGATAAGTCCACCCTATGTAGCTCCCACTTTAGCTGCCTTGGCTCTGGCCAGGCTGAGGGAGGTTGGAGGAGAAGTTATCAAAAGCTACCTAGTAACTGTGGATATATAGAAAGTCTAGTGGAGTTAGCAGTAGTTTTAGCTTATGGACTCCACAGCACTCAGTGACCGGGAGAAGCCTCCGGCACCTGGATACGGCCTGACAACTAAGAGCAAAGTTGTGTGTTACCACATTCCTCTATGGACTGTGTGGATTTGTTTCAGTTGGCAACCACAACAAAGAATGGAGCAAAAGATGGATGTCTGCCGCTAGGGAGAACCACCCTGTAGGCTGCAGAAAACAAAGAAAGAATTACAGTATATTATATCCAGTACCTGGCTGCTAGGACGTGGACTAGTTACCCAGTAAACACAGACTCTCAGACCAGCTAAAGTAAGACTGTTAGAACCAGAAACCAAGCCTGTTACCAGGAATTGCAGCAGAAGTGAGATCTGAAGTGTAATGTGCTTTCTATGAATTATAACTACTACACTAATCGGCCCACGGCACTCACACATTGCACCCCTGCGGTCCCGGTCGCTGCACTCCATCTATCTATCTATCTATCTAAAGGCCCTTTTAGACGGGCCGATGTGTCTCCCTGCCCGAGCGCCGATCAGCGATATCGGCGCTCGGGCAGGGAGCCTTTACACGGCCAGATGAATCGAGCACCGGGCCGCACGAGTGATCGCTGTATCACTCGTGCGGCCGGGAAGCTCCATACAGTCAGGCGCACATCGCCTGTTTACACAGGCCGATGTGCGCCCGACAGATTGGATCTTTTGTAGAAACCAAAAGATCCAATCAGCCGACGAACGAGCGTTTTGCTCGTTCGTCGGCTGATTAGGGCCACTTTTACACGGGCCGATTATCGGCACTAGCGTTCCTAGGAACGATTTTTCAGCCGATAATTGGCCCGTACAAAAGGACCTTAACTATCTTATCCACAAGTGATCACAGCACCACCAGATAAGAGCAACAAAATTGAACTTTATTTACTCAGCATGATGTTCCAACTCCTTTTCTGAGGCTTTTCTCAATGAAAGATCACTTTTATTGTTCTTACCTGGTGGTGCTGCGATTTCTTGTGAATTGTGTCTCTCGCACACTTCACATGAGTGAATTTTGCTGTGCTGCTTCTTATGTGGACTCTGTTTATCAATCTATCTATATAAAATGCAAAAAACAAAGTAGACCAGCACCTACAAACAATATGAAAAAAATGGGTGCAGGTGCACGATACCATGGCTTCAATGCAAAAGCGAACAAAGGACTTCATCTAGCAGCACACTTCCATATGGTAAGACATATGCAAACATTGGAAACATGGTCTCAGCATTGAGACCACCATCAATCCTGGTCAAGTATCCAATGCCTTTGGCTGTAAAATAACCACATATCATCTGTCTTCCCCCACTAAACTTGACAGTTCCTTCAAATTCACGATCTGTTAGCCCCCTTTTCCCTTGTTTCTTCCAGATCCACTTTCACCCATCAGAGCCTAGTCTATTGACTTTTCTCACATCGCTACAAATCGCCAGTTTCCAATCTTCTACTCTCCACTGTTCGTACTTTTTTACAAACTCAGGAGGCTTTCGGGCCACCATTCCAGACTTGTGTAATGCATGTTACATGGTGCTTGCATGGATGTGTGATCTCTCTATTACGAAGCATACGAGCTACCTCCACTGCCATGTTTATCACGCCAGAACTGGTAGACTTTGTAATTAGCCAACTTGTTGATTCCAATATTTTGCCTGGACGTCCAGCTCTTGGCTTTGGAATGGATAGACAGACTTCATTTCATATTCTTCCAACTATCATGGCACTCACATGATACAGTTTGGCGATTTTCTTAGACAAGATACTGCTATCGATGAGCTGGATGATGTTGTTTCTCTTTTCTTGGAAAATCTTCTTCATGGCTGCTCCTGGATTCAAACCAGTGAATTTTTTGCTTGGGAATCAACCTAATAACACACTGAGCTATTAGGGAATGTGAGAACAGATTGTAATTTGTAGCATACACCAAGAAAAAAATTGTTCCACCACCAGGAGCAAAACAGTAACAATGCACTTGCATGGCAAGAATCTCCATAACTAATCATATGTTAAATAGTTACAAGACCAATTTATGTATGAGATGGCCAAGATGATTGTCTATAAAATGATGGTAGTCTCTTGTTCGAAACTATAGTGGCTGGTGAGATATGGAGCCTGAAAGTCAAAAGTTAAAAACATTGTTACCCTTGTGCTGGTCAGTGCATGGACACATTTCCTCTGTCTTTAAATAGACAGCGTGCAGTCTTGACTTTTCATTCTGAACATTTAGCCCTATAAAACCTTTCAAGGAAGCAATATATTAGTAGGCATCAATTCACTCATATGACCCTACCAACCACAGCAACACATAGGGGCCTATCATTCAATATCTCAAATGGCCAGAGGGCAAACCTAAAGGTTCAGTTAAACTACTTAATTGAAAAGCTCATGTATAACCCATGAAAACATATTAAATCTATAAAATATAGATATAGCAGAGACGTTCTGTGCTCCAGAGCACCACAAGAAGGTGCACCAGAGGTAATTAGCATATAGCATGCTGGACTCGTTATATGATGTGGTCTGCACACAACCTGTGCCCATCTCCTCATTGTTTTATAAGTAATCTAAATATTCAAAAATTTTGAAACCTGCAAAAAATTATCAAAATAAATTAAATACGGCAGAAACACAATGTAAATTGACAATAAAAAATAGGAAATTTGGATTCACACCCAAAAATTCTGTGTCACAAGTGTTTTTGTATGGACAATTTTGACTTGCTGCTCTTACACCAGTCATATACTTCAAAGGCATGTGAGCTAAACCAGTCGATTTCGGCAGGAGTAGTCAAACGTCTTATGTGTATGGGGTCCACCCGACTCTTCTCTGATGGCAAATGTCAGGGCAGAGAAGAGTCAGTCAATGGATTTTATTCTCAGTAAGATAAGTAGCTGCCAGAAATATCTGGCAGTGGCTTTCTCCACTCTTCCCTTCAGGACACATGCATACTAGACCAAGCTGAGAATGGATGTGTAATACCTCAGAGGACTACTGCAAATGGTCAATTATTGCCAAACAGTTATTGCAATGTTCTTATGTTGTCATTTATTGTGTTGATGTGAAGTCAATAGCAATGTATTGGCAAACTAACAGTTGACCAACTGGCAGACTATGCTTAGGTTACCAGTTGATTGACTGGTTCCACCCCCTGGTTAGTACTTTAGTAGAAAATGTTTTTGGTTCAAGGGGCCCTAAGTGGGGTTGTTGCCCTTGTGGCGACTGTGTGGCATGCCCCAATATCATGAGAACTACATCTTTTTCCAATACTGGCAACAAGAAACAGTATACCATCACACATTCCATATCCTGTAACACTATTGGGGTTGTTTATTTAGCGAGCTGCCCGTGCAACATGTTATATGTTGGCTTGACTTCAAGAGAATTATAGAAAAGAGTGAAGGAACATCTGCTGGGGATATATGCGGCGAAAGATGAGAAAGAACTTGAAAATCCAAAGACAATTCCTTGGCATTTTAAACAATTCCACAACTGCGATGGAACGTTGTTACAGGTAAGAGGGATAGACAGGGTCTTGATTAACATTAGAGGTGGCAATTGGAAACGGACCCTTGCACAAAAAGAGATGCAGTGGATTTTTAATTTGAACACCATGACTCCACACGGTCTCAATGAGAGTTTAAGTTTTGTGCCTTTCTTGTAAATCTAGATGCGAGTTTAGTAATTGTTCCACAGTGAATATTATTTCTGGTATAATTGCTTTTACCTCTTTTAGCATTAGTATACATTTAAAAAAAAAAATGTCATTTGATCTGATGTTTAGTAAGTGGTTTATAAATACCTTAATAAGAATTTTTTTTCTCCTTTTCCTCCTTTATTTTTTCCTTCCCCCTTTTTTTCTTTCTTTATTTCACAGGTCACATGAGAAGGGAGGATGGATAGAAGAGGACAACTAATTCATTATTGTATTTTTGCTTTGAATGCCATTTTTTATACATATTATACACGATGATAAATTTATGTTGTAAGGTTTATATTATTTATATTATTTATATACCTATGGAGTATGAAATTATAAAATTATATATTTATTGCACTTTGCACTTTTTCCTGAGTTTGCATGGCACTTCACATGAGCACTATCACTTTTATCACTGTTGCACTTTATTATATTAGATTATATATTTTTAAGTGTTTTGAGTGTACTAATTCATCATTGTGAATTATTAGCATATTTATTCATATGTATGACCTGTATTTTATTCACTTTTCATTTATTAGCTTTTTTGGCATTCATACCATGAATTGTTGTCCCCAAGTATCTTCTCCCTTCATATCAATCTAAATTGTAGCCTGTGTATTGAGAAATTGGTGGGAGTATTCTTTCAATATTCACCTGTTGCGCCTGCGGCTGCGCTCGGTGGTTGATGGCGTTGTACACTCTGGCGCGCGGCAACAGGTGAATACATCAGATTTATGTAATTTTTCAATCTATCTGGATATAAAAGGGGTGGCATGCCTACATTCACTTACCCCCTGTTGAAGCTCGATGCGAAACAAGCGTTGGGGCGTGGGATCTAGTGGTCGGTATTGTATATTAAGCGGCAATTGTATGTAACAGACTGCATGTGAGGATAATCTACGAGGCACTAGCACTTTATTATTTTTTCATTGATTGTATTTTTGATCCTACAGCATCTCTATTTTACAAGATGAAATTTTTTTTAGCGGCTTTTATAATGTGAAAATGTGGACTTTATTGTCCCTACTGTCCTCTATTTCCCTTTATGTGAAATATCCGAAATAATCCTCCATCATTCACTTCTTTTGTACTTATGTATATTTTAATGTGATATTAATAAAGATAACTGAATTGAATATACTTCCCTTTTTTTGGCGTATAAGTTTTGTGGGGGGTCAGTGGGAAGCTTGTATAGTGGACCCCGATCTTATATACATTGGTAATAATAGTAGTTTAGTAGAGTCTAGTCTGAGGATAAGATACAGCTCTGGCATGAACTAGGCCCAAGCTCAGAGAACTTCTGTCTATGAGTCTACAGCAGCCAAAGAAGCAATGCTGCTACCAGGGTACACCTGAAGGAAAGAGACTGGACATCTTAGAAGATCTAGAACCCACAAGGCCGTCCATTGAACTCAGACAGCAAGCTATTGCGCACGTTTATGGCAGACAGATTTTGCTAAAGCATCCCTCCATACTTTGAGACAGATTAGCCACCCATATTTAGATTTCTGCACTCCTCAGTCGAGGAACTGCAGAAGAACTTAATAAGAACCCCACTGCATGCCTTTAGATCTGCTGAGATACTGTAAAGAGCTCTTTAGAGAAGTGACTCAAGTGAGAATTTAACATGGCTGGTCTTAAGAGTGTGGCTGCACAGGATACATCACCCCTCACTCCTGAAGGGGGCACTCAGTCACCGGGATGTTTCACCCGGTTTCAAGGCACTCCTGCACTCAATTATATCTTCTTACAGAGAGAGCATGTTGAGCATGGAGGCACTGAGAGGGCATACTAGCACATATAGCATGGGGGCACATTGAACATTGAGGCACAGAAAAAGCATGAAGGAATGAAATCACCAAGAGCATGGGGGCACAATGTGCATGAGGGCACAGAGAAAATATGAGAGCACAGAGACCCTGGGGGCACATTGAGCATGGAGGCACGCAGAGAGCATGAGGACACAAAAGCATAGACTGTGAGGGCTAATCTCTAGCATTCCAGTTGTGGTGAAACTACACCTCCCATCATGTTCCATTCATTTCTATGGAGTCCTGAGAACAGCCAAGCAAGTGTGCATTGTAGGTAGTTTTACCACAGGTGGAGTGCTGGAGGGCCTTATGGCTGATCGCATGGTTCCGACCCAGGTCTCTGCCTTTTGAAACAGCAGAAACAAGGCAGCTATGGAACTCACTGCACGTGAGAGCTGGCGCCATATTTAAAGTGGCGACTTCCGCCATACATGTACAGCAAAGGTTGCTAAGGGGTTAAGCTTTAGCTGTGCATTCTTTTCTCCATAAAATTAAGTTACATTTTAAATTTAATGCTACTAATATAGTGTGTTTAATTTCCTATAATAGATGTAGAGGTGGGTGTGTTTTTGTGGGGGGAGCACCAAGAAGACGTCATGCACAGTGTTCTGTGCAACCTAAGGCCAGCTTTGGCTTCTAGTGACAGTTATCTTGTGTATACAACCAGCTTAACTACTGTCATCAGTGGAGTGAAAACAGGTACTATCACTACACTAAAGATTCTGCAAGCAGCTGTTACTCCAGTATGTACAGGGATTGATAGTATTAATAAACAATATACTACATTATTTTTGGCACTGTATCCAAGTTACATTGCAGCTGTAGCCAGGGGAAGACTGGAAACTTAAAAGGGGTCCTGAAAAAAATATTAAAAGTGGTCCTGATGTTGTAGGCAGGACCAATTTGACAGAAGGCAGGGCCAATATAAGTAGGTGGGGCCAGCAATACTATAGTGCAATACAAAATACTGCCCCAGCAGAGCCAAAAACACAGTGCAGCACAAAATACTACCACCCCTGCCTCAGCATGGCATGTCGTATTACAACATCTTTGAAATACATTCTATCAAATGTCCGTGACTTTCTTGTTATGTCACACATATCACTATGCAGGGGAGTAGCTAAAAGTCCATGGGCACTGGTGCAAGAGTTCAGCTTTAGCCTCCCTTCCCTCAGTGCTGTGTAGCCTTCCTGCTGCCTGAGGCAAAAATTGAAAAAGCGCCCACTCCCAATGCCAAATTCTTGACCTAAACCCTTCCCTCCAGCCAGAGATGTAAATTGACCAGCATGCACTTTCTATAATACCAGTGTCTTCGTATGTGGCACAAGGGTCTTTGGACCCCCTCAGGCTCCTGGGCCTGGTAGCGACTGCTACCTCTGCAACCCCTATAGCTACGCCCATGTCACTATGTAGCCATACCCCTTTGTGTCACGCAACTTGATGTTGCCGTGTTGCTGGACCCTTAGAGATGCCTGTTAAATATTAGTATATAGAACCAATATGCCATAACAAGTACAGAACAAACTTTAGATATCTGTAACTAGAATATCATATACAGTGCCGCACCAACATAGACATACGGTATCTTGCATGACACTTGCTCCTTTCTAGCCGTCTATGAGGCCCAACTATTGCAGAAGCCAATAGTTTATTATTTTCATGACATTTTAGAAAGATGAAACCACTAGTGTTGAGTGAGCACCTCTGTGCTCGTTTGCTCGGGTGCTCTGGCCGAGCACTAGGGGTTGCTCGAGTGCTCGGCCGAGCACCCGAGCATAATGTAAGTCAATGGGACTACACCAGGCACCCCCCGCTCAGAAGAGGGGAGGGTGTCTGCTTAATAGAAAAAGGTCAGAATCGCGACTTCTCCTCTTTTACTCCTTTAACTCGTAAAAGTATGCTAATTAACTGAATTTGTATGCATTAGTGCACAATGCATACGCATTAGCATACAAATGCGTACGCATTAGCATACAAATTCATACACATTAGCATACAAATTTGTACGCATTAGCATACAAATCCGTACGCATTAGAGTATAAATCAACATTACAGTGCGGAGAAGAGACTCGAGCATTGCGCTCGAGTACACTCGGTGTTCGGCCGAACACCAAGCGGACCCGAGCGTAGACATGCTCGGCCGAACAGCGAGTTCAGCCGAGCATGCTCGCTCAACACTAGAAACCACCTTAAAGGTGTTATTTGGGCAACAAATATAGGATAGGTCATTAACATCAGATTGGTGGGGTTCCCATCCACAGCATAGCTCTATACATTGTGCAGGCATAGTTCACTTGAATGGGAGAACAGCTGCAGGTCTCCAGCATTCACACTACTGATCTGATATTCATGATCCATCCTGAGGATAGTTTCATAGTTGTTAAGATTGGAAAAAGACAAAAGTCCATCAAGTCCAATCTGTAATCCCGCTATATCGATCGACGGAACAAATACCTGAATCAATGTCCATTTTCCTTTTAAAAAGGGGTTGGGCCAAAGGGAAAGGTTGCGTAGAATAAGATTTCTATACATTGTCATAAGCCTCAATATTATTTTGTATTAAAAAGTCATCTAAACCTTTTTTTAAGCCATTTACTGTATTTGCTGTGACCAGCATCTGCGGCATCCTATTCCAGAGATTCACAGAACTTACTGTAAAGAATGCTTGTCACCTCTTATGACAGAATCTTTTTTTCTCCAGGCGTAGGGAGTGGCCCCTTGTTTTTTGAGGAGGTTTAACACAGAATAGCTTCCCTCGATATATTTTGTTAATCATGTCCCCCATTAGACCTCTTTTCTCAAGACAAAAATTTAGTTCCCAGTTTAGTTGCCCAGAACTGAACCGTGTATTCCAGGAGACAGGCCGCACCAATGCTTTGTATAGTGGCAATATTATATCCCTGTCCTACGAGTCCATACCTCTTTTAATACAAGACAAAATTCTGTTGGCCTTAGAGGCAGCTGACTGGCATTGCATGCTGTTATTTAGTTTATGATCTACTAATACACCCAGATCCTTCTCAACAAGTGACTCTCCCAGTATACTCCCCCTAGGACGTATACTGCATGCAGATTATTAGGCCCCATGGGCATAACTTTACATTTATCTATATTGAACATCATATGCCAAGTGGAGGATAGGTCATCAATATCTATAGCCTGGACAAACCATTTAAAATTTTGTCTTAAATTGTTATCTTATGAAATAAATTTTTTGTTAGTTATTTCAGTGTGCACTAACCCATATGTTAGAAATGGGGATGCAAAAGATCAGTTGTCATATACAGAGTAACCAATAGAGTATCGTAACATAAAATAACCAACCGCTCTGCTCCCTTAAATTAAAAGATTCCTTTCTTAAACTATTCCAGTACGTTCACTTCTCTCTGTGTTGTAAAAAGTTTCAAACATGGCAGGAAAATGGAATAAATCGATGGTAGAGTTAATAGCAGAAAACTGTACAGGTGTCAGAACTGGTAAATGAATGTTATTTGCACAATAACCTGGAATAGTTTAATTACACTTTATTCTTGCAGACGCCAGTAAAAGTCTTCAACTCCCGAGCACAGAATCGAGTTTTTCAAATGAGATGGTAAATCATAGTTATCTGCGCAAAAGGGAAGATATGTTACAATGTTGTATATCTTTATGAGGCTCTAATGGAAGTCATCTACCAGAGTGGAAAAATATAATGTCTCCAGCAGCAGCTCAATTGGAAAGTAAGTAATGTAATTAACGCTTAAAGGTGCCTTGTAAAATTTAACTGAGCCTATCTTAAAATGAACTTTTTCCAAATCATCCAGATTTCATAACCATAGGTAAGGTTTCCAGTTAAAAATCATCATTAGAAAGAACAAATGTAGTGAATTATTTATCACGATTGTTGCACGGGGAGGTGGACAAAAGAGTGTGTTTTGCAAAGTTATTTACATCATACAATGTTATTATGATGTCATATAACCTAGCCATACAGTAAATACTTATGATTGGCAATTAATATGGCTGTCTACGTAATGCCCTGGAGCAGGGATACTCTGAAGCCTGGACATTTGTGGACATTTGCCCATGTTTCCCCTATGCAAAGTTATAACCTGCTTACTTTATTTCAGTTGAAACGGTTAACATGCGCTGTTTCATACTGTGTAACTGCATTTTATATGTTTGGTATGAAATATATCCTGTTCATTTGCACTGTATTTGCAAGGCTCTTTGGAAAGGGTTAGTTAATACTGAGAGACTTTTGGGACTTTGAATGAGAATCTGTTAATTTTCCACAGCTGCCATAGGGTTTAAAGAATAGCATGTTTTAGATGGAAAATCCAGACTTGTTTACCTCTAAAACCAGACAGAATGACCTTTTGAATATCTGGTTTTAGCTATGTTGTTATGTCTGGAAGCTTGTTTTGTCTGGAAAAACTGCTGTGTCATTGCCATTTAGTATCATTGAAACTCTAATGTAAGTCAATGCCAGACAGGAGTGGTAACTTTGTAATTGTTTGCGCTGAGTTTCCCCACTCCACCCTACTGTTCTGCAGTTATGGACCAGTGCTTGGAGGGGGAGATGCATGACAGTCTGCATAAGTGAACAGAAGAACATGCTGAGATGGGGACACTGAGCCACAGACCATGGATCACTAGCTCTGAGACCATGGAGCCACCTGGACTACTGAGCTACAGACTGTGGGCCTTCAGCCTTTGACCAGGGTACCAGCGTTCTGACAGAAATGGACAGCTAGCTCAGGCCCTTCCTCAGCATCAAATCCTTCTTCTGCCAGGGAGGAGACTGGAGAAGCCAGCTCAGTGCCTTGTCTGTATTGTTTTGCACCTGAATTCATCCAGTAAAGAAGCACACTGGTTTATTGCAGACCCTGACTCTGTGGACTTATTTCCCATTGTGGCGCTCCACACCTTACCATCACTTCCCGAGAGCAGCAATACATGGTGACACCTCAATGGTGTCCAGGGGACCCAGCGTAGCGTTGGGGCCTCCCCAGCCCTGGACACTGCATCTATAATGTGCAGAGTTGCCTAGTTGGTGCACTACCTGCCAAGTGTGGAAATGTCTGCGGCCCAGTTTTTTTTTCTTGTGTTAGTCCCTCAGGGGAGTTGTGACAGTCAAGGTTCCTTATCTAATCAGTGCTGCCACAAGAATGCTCCATAACAGTTTTCAAAATGACAAATCATAAATCACAGGTGAAGCTAAGAAACTTTAGAATATATCTTATTAAATAAAATGCCTCTTTCTCCACTTATCAACTACTTCTATTCCTCCCTCTTGCAATGACCATCTCAATTCACAGATAAAATCTGTATACAAAAGTCCATACACCGAGAGATCAGGCTACAGCTGCTGTCCATAGAAGTCTATGGAGAGGGGAGGGAGATCAGCTGCAGAGTGAGAGAGAGGCAGAGAGATATGTGAAGATGCTGATGCTTTTTATCAGTTTCTCCCCAGAGCTGTATTGATATAAAGACAATTTCACAGGAGCATATTAACTCCAGGAAACATTTTCCATGTGAAGGCTATAGTTCCCAGACTGGACACTGCTCTTCTGACGTGAACTTATAGCAACATAATGATTTATGACGTGTTTCTGCCTGACTGTGGTTCTTCTGTACTGTACTCAATTAATAGTGATTACAATTCAGTAGACCTGCTGTGCAGCTGATGTTTTGGGGGTTTCTACAGACAGGAGAGCAGTGTATGGGAGACATTGGAGCAGCTATAGGTGTCAATTTGCACCAAAATACTGGCATACATACATTACACCACATTTATTATGTGTGTCAGACACTTTTTGCATATTACAATACATGATGACGAGGCTTAGAGATAAAAGGATCATTGATTAGTTGGAAGAGACACTTTTATATGCACAATAAAATTAGACAAAAGTGCCTATAGGCACACCAGATTTATCATATAGTATCAGCCACTATGATAAGTCTGGCACACGGTTAGACTGTCTGGTCTATATTTAGGGTATGTTCACACTAATTTTTAAACTAAGAAACTAAGCGTGAAATGGGCCTTAAATATTAGTCAAAATCAGTAAACCTGCCCAAATGAGATTATATGATTGCTTCAACATTCTTTAATTTGCAATTCAAAGACGAAAAGTTAGAACAAAAAAAATTAGGGACACAAATCAAAATAAAAAATTACAGTGTAAAAGAAAAAAACAAACACCACCTTGAATACAATTAAGATAACAATAAGCATATGTTAAATCTTTATATCTTAATTATCTATTTTAGCATTTTACTTGTTTTTCAGTTCCAAACAAACAGTCATGCCTTATCCAAGGACTCCAACCACTGGGGCCCACACCGATCACAAAAACAGGGTCTATTATTACCCATTTAAATAGAGTGGTATCACCTGCACTGCCTAAAACCATAGGTGCTTTCAGGGGCAGATTGGCCATAGACCTCACAGGGAATTTTCCCAGTGGGCCAATGCCCACGGGGGTGGCCAGTGGACGTTTTTGGGGATGTATTTTCGGCTGGCAGTATTTTGTGATGGACTGTGGTATTTGGCTCTGTTGGGGTGGTAAAATGTGCCACAATATGGTATTGCTTGCCCTGCCTTCCATCAATTTGGACCCAACTACAAAATGGGGCCACTTTTAGTATTTTTTCCAGGGCCACCTTAAGTTCCCAGTCTGCCTCTGGGTGCTTTCGAGGAATGCAGTCTACCATCAGTAATTCATCGGCAATAAAGCAGATGGAATTAGTTGATCTCTCCTCCAGCAGAAGACTTCCCTTTCTGTCATTATACTTTTAGTTATGAAGGAGATACAAGGATAGCTTTACAATTCATAATCAAATAATGTGTACATTTGTATACATATTAATGGTGTTAATGGAATAGCTTTTGAAATACTTGAGTGCTGGTGGGAAAGTAACTTCCTATGTAGGTATGAAGTGTGATGGATTCTTATCTGAATGACTTTCTTGACTTGATGTTCTTATACGCTATTAGCCTCCTTGAAGTTGTATACCGTGGATATTATCAATGCAAAAATTCCTTCTTGCTGATATCACAGTCACTATTTAAATCTAACTTTCTATTCAGCGACTTTCTGTTCAAGCTGCGAAGATCGACCTTGCCCTTGACCGTCCAAGAAACTTTTTGTCAGTTATACCAGACATTCATTAAAGATTTAGAAAACTGGGTGCTGAAGCCAGATCAGGATAAGTTTAAGAAACGTTCCAATTCCAGAGCCTTTATAAATAAATTACAAATTGGATTGCAACTAGATTTGAAGATTCCTCTACCTTGCAACATTCTGACATAATTATACAAGCTCGGTTAACCCATTACTAAGTAGGTTGGCTGCTAAATGAAGCCATCTTTTACATGTCCTCAAATTGAATCTCCACCTATTGTAGTCCAAATTCTGTGCTGATTAATTTCTTAATACATCATTTTAGCGTTTGAGCTCCAGTTTTCTGATACAGAGTTTCAAGTCCATGACATGGGCATGACTGTACAAGATAACATGTTAGCTTCTTGCAGCCACCACCGGGGGGAGCTTAGGAGTTTACTGCATACAGTTATTTTTTAGTTCCATGTAGCAGTATGCAGGTCACTCCTAAGCTCGCTCTAGTGGTATCTGCACAAAGTGTGCATATTATCTTTTAAAGCTGTGTTTTTGTTCATTATTTGAAGCTCTGAGTCAGAATGCCATAAAGATATGGGAAAGTTTTATCTTGGCTTTTATGCCACTTTGTGGTTCAAGCCATATTTGCACCATAGATTGTGACCTTTTGCACTTTTCACCACTTTTAGAAAGTGCCAATAAAGGGGGTGTGGTTTCGCATGAGGGGTGGAGCCTCCACAGCCCACCAGATTTACTATTATTTACAGCAGAAACTGGCATAAATTAAGTATTTGCCAGCCAATAGCTGGCATATATTTGATTTTATGATGCAGACAGAGGCCCAGAGATCATGCTTCCCACCAGTGCACAAGAGATCAAGACTGGCACAGAAAATTCTAGTCTTTATAAGTCTCCCCTATTATTCAGAAATTAATTAAATCTAAAATACCTAATTGTTGTAGGGTGGGTGCAATCAAGCCAGTCAATTCACCAATCATAGTATCATAGAAATTTAGGGGGTCATTTATGAAATCAGAAGAGTCAGTTTTGTGATGTAAAAAAGTTGCAAGTCATGGCATTGACATTTCATGATCCTCGACGCTTTTCACAGTGGTTTATGTTTAAGAGCTAAAAGTGAGATTAGACATGGATTATGGCTCATTTACTATTTTAGACTTTTGCAGAAGTTGCAAAAAACTTGAAACCCATGCCAGGAAACCCCCTGGTCTACTTTTACACCTAAAGGAGTAAACCACATTACACTCACGTCACATATATTATTAAGGTGCACCAGTTCATGTATTTGGTGCAGGAACACAAAGCAATGCCAGACTTAAAACTGATATAAAAACAACTTCAAATGATAAATGACCCCCATAGTTTGTAAGGCTGAAAAAAGACATGTCCATCCAGTTCAGCCTGTTAGCAATTTCTGCTGTTTTCTACAGCAAGGAAGCTGTCTTATATTTAGAATCGGCACAGGAGTAGATGGCGGAGGATCTACATAATTTCAGCGATCCACTGCCAGCTATAGGGCTTATTAAGACTGGCGTCTAAAATGCTGGTCTTAATAAATGTGCCCCTATGTTTTATTATATGCAAATGAGCCTCTAGGAGGAGTTGCCATTTCTCCTAGAGGCTCTACTCTCTCTGCAATTGCCGCGCCCTCTGCACTTTGATTGACAGGGCCAGGCAGTGTACATTTCATCCCACTTAGCCCTGTCAATCAAAGTGGAGAGGGCAAAGCAGTTGCAGAGAGAACGGAGTCTATAGGTGCAACAGCAAATCACCCATTGCTCCTAAAGGCTAATTTGCATAAATCAAAACATCAGTTTTCTCTGCAATGCAGGCACATATGAACACGGGACCAAGCCAGATTCTTTCAGCTGCCTAGTCCAAGTGCAACAGGTCATCCAGTTTCGTAGGTACAAATCTGCTAAAATGTGCCCTTTAAAAGGGTTATCCCCTTTGAAAATAACTTTTTTTTTATTAAGGAGGCCTTCCTGCTGCAATCAGCTGTTATTAACATGGGAGACACTCACCATCTGATCTTCTCCCCAAGAGTCCTCCAGTAATATGGCCGCTGTTTACTGTAACCTTTAATTCTGGGGGCATGATCCTGATCAGCAAGCCCTTTCTCTTAAAGGGGTATTCCCATCTCACAAATGTAGTTTGTATAGTTAGATGTAGCCATACCAATATTATTACTAATAGGATGTATTTGTATAAAATGTACCGTTTAGAAGATTTGCCTATTTGTATATCCATTGTCCCACGCACATCAGTCAGGCCGTTGACCCTAGTTACGACCACCGTGGCCATGTAGTAGTGGTGGTCAGCTTGCTCTTGTTCAAACCTGCTCTGAGGTAACTGTTGTATTGTGAACGCACATTACATGAGCATGCGGAGACACATCTTAGGGTACTTTCACATCTGCGTTTTGGACACTACTCGCTCAAAACCCAATGGTCAGGATCCGTCCAAAACTCAGACTTTATAAATGGATTCTGCTCCATAGAGATGAATTGATCTTGGAACAGGATCCGTTTCTCTGCGTTTTGGAAGCGCAGACAAAAATGCTACAACCCTAAGATGTGTCTGCACATGCTCATATAATGTGTGTTCACAATACAGCAGTTACCTCAGAGCGGGTTTGAACAAGAGCAAGCTGGCCACCGCTACTACATGGCCGCGTTGGTCGTAACTAGGGGCAACGGCCTGACTGATGTGTGTGGGACAATGGATATACAAATAGGCAAATCTTCTAAACGGTACATTTTATATAAATACATCCTATTAGTAATAATATTGGTATGGCTATATCTAACTATACAAACTATATTTGTGAGATGGGAATACCCCTTTAAGTCTCCGACCACGATATGTTAATAGTAGGGCGTAAGTTTAAAGCTCTTACACTCCAATGCAAAATGTGCCAGATCCCTGTTGTCATTTATAATACTGGTGACTATCTTACTATGTGGTAGAGAGGCCTTTGGTCATCCTCAGGCACTAGAGCCAAGGTATACCCCAGGTCAACAGAGGAGGTCCAAGGAAAACGCTGCCTTGATGTTCAGTGATAATAACACAGTACTGTCTTGCTTTCTGATGTATGTGAATCCAAATAGTGTTACGTGCACAACATAGTTCATTAGTGGGAGAAATTATTTCTATGAGGTGGTTTTCCTATTAGATAAAGTAATTAGCTGTGACTTGTAAAGGCTGGCCGTGATGTCTCATAAAGGCAAAACATGTTGTTCGTCTTTCATTGTACTGTTCTGCACACGGGCCGAGCATATGTAGCTAATGATCTGTCTCCTGTCATTTCAGCAGTAATTCATCACCTCCTCGCTCTACGTTGTTTGCACAATAAAGGTGTGCGCATAAATTGTGCCGTTACATACTAAAAATTACGTACATTTCACTCTAGAAATATTCCCATCCATTGCGCCCTTAAGCTATCGTCCATATGTAGACTACACATCTTATGTGAAATTCATGTAATTAAAGTGAACAATGGCTTTCATTACAATCCAATGAACTGGATTGCTTTTATAATTCCTGCAAGTCTAGCAACTATCAAAACAGGCCCATAGGATAGGGAATAAGTGTCTGGGGCCCCCACCGATCATGAGAACAGGGGCCCCATTTTCTTCTCTTTGAATGGAACTTCTCCGCTGCACTATTCAAATGGAAAAACATTGGGCCCTGGTTCTTATGACTGACAGGTTCCCCAGTGGTCAGACACTCATCTCCGATTCTATGGATAGGGGATGTGTTTGTAATCAGACAATCCCTTTAAAGAGTTGAACACAATGCATTCAGAAAGTCTTCAGACCCTTTCACTTTTTTCACGTACGGCGTTGCTCTAAACTGAAAAAAAAATAAAAATACACTCAATACCCCATAATGCAAAAGTGAAAACTGAATTTTAGAAATGTTTGCAAATTTATTAAAAAGGAAAAACAAAAAATTTGCATGGACATAAGTATTCAAACCATTTGCTGACCATTTGCTGACCATTTACACTTGAAATGAAGCTCTGCAGACCTCCCATTTCTCTTGATCATCTATGAGATGTTTCTATGTTTGGAGACCACCTGTGGTAAATTCACTTGATTGGATATAATTTGGAATGACACCGCTTGTCTATATCAGATCTCACAAGGCATATCAGACCAAAGACCAAGTCGGGAAGGTGAAAGAACTGCCTGTAGAGCTCAGAGACAGGATTGTGTGGAGGCACAGATCTGGAGAAGGGTACAAAAAAGTGTACAAGTACAAGTATACAAGTGTACAAGTGTACAAAAAACTTCTGCTGCACTGAAAGTTTCCAAGAGCATAGTGGCCTCTGTGATTTGGAACAACCAGGACTCTTCCTAGAGCTTGTTGCCCCACCAAACTAAGTTGGGGGGAATAGGGCCTTGGTAAGAGAGGTGACCAAAGAACCCAATGGTTACTCTGACTGAATTCCAAAGATACTGTGCACAGATGAGAGAAACTTCCAGGAGGTCAACCATCACTGCAGCACTGCACTAATCATGAAAGCCTTCCTGGAATTTGTAAAAAAGGCAGCTTAATGACTCTCAGACCTCAGTTCTAAGCATCATGTCTGGAGGAAACCAGATACTGCTCTTCACCTGCCCAATACCATCCCTACAGCGAAGCATGGTGGTAGCAGCATCATGCTACAGGGCTGTTTTCAGCAGATGGGACAGGAAGGCTAGTCAGGGTTGACAAATGGAGCAAAGTACAGAGTAATTTTTAATATAAAACCTTAATGGACCTCAGACTAGGCCAAATGTTCTCCTTCTAACAAGAAAATGACTCTAAGCACACAGCCAATACAACACCAGCATGGCTTAGGGACAACTCTGTGAAAGTCCTTGAGTGGCCCAGCCAGAGCTCTGACTTGTACCCAATCGAACATCTCTGGAGAGACCTGAAATTGGCTGTCCACTGATGGTCCCCATCCAACCTGACAGAGCTTGAGATGATCTGCAGAGAAAAATGGCAGAAAATCCCTAAATCCAGGTGTCCAACCCTTGTGGCATTATACCCAAGATAACTGAAGTCTGTAACTACTGCCAAAGGTGCTTCGGCTAATGTTAAAAGATTTTTAAC
Organism: Rhinella marina; assembly: GCA_900303285.1. Taxonomy (NCBI): domain Eukaryota; kingdom Metazoa; phylum Chordata; class Amphibia; order Anura; family Bufonidae; genus Rhinella; species Rhinella marina. The sequence goes on along the minus strand of ONZH01019454.1, from coordinate 40,147 downwards.
GTTCTGTTTTAACTTTATTTGTCATTATGGGGATTTGAGTGCAGAATGATGGGGAAAAACGGGTCTGAAGATTTTATAAATACACTGTATAAACTTATTGACAAAAAGTTTATGCACCAAGGAGTTGATGGAATTGAATGAAACTTTCTAGGTGTGAATGTAATGATGATATATGTAAGTGATTACAATATTAGGGCAAAAGTATAACTTATTGGGGAAAACTGTGCAATTCAAAGGAAGCCTCCTTTGAATTGTACAGTTTTCCCCAATAAATTAGGACTAGGATCTGTTGGGCCACCTCTAGCCTGCATACGAGATGAGATATGGTTGAGCATGGAGACATACAGGTGCCATGTGGCATATTTGCCAACAGATATTACAGCTAGGCCTGTAGATCCTGCACACTTATAGGTTACTTACGCTGGCATCCCAGATGGTCCCATAGATGCTTGATTGGTGATAAATCTGGCAGCCAAGGAAGTGTTGCAATCTGGTGGAGACATTTCTGGGAAACCCTTGCTGTGTGTGGGCAAGCATTATCTTGCTGAAAAAAATGCCATTTAGAAGCCCTGCCATGACATTGACATTTCTATCTGGGTGTGTTATTTTTTTTCTGATAATGATTATACCATTATTAAAAGATTTAACTGGCATTAGGTAAACATAAGCTGGTTTCCTCCAAAGACAGCATCACACCTATCACAGGTTGTGTTCAGTTACTGCAGTTCAGTGCCATTTGTTTCAATAGAGCTGAACTGCACTACCAGATGGAAGCCATGAACGACTGTGGTGCAATTCCTTGAAGAAAGCAGTCGTACTTTTCTAATTCCATACAAGCCCTTCGAAGGGCTTCTGCTGGCTTCTTAGGAAATCAGTCATTTCTTCTGTACCGTGGAAGAATAATAGTTTAGTTAGTACTATATGCTGAACAGGAAGACAAGGGAATAAATCATGTCGTGACCCGAGCGGAAGAGACCGCATCAGCGCCACAACAGACAGGTAAGTACCAACTAAAGTATCTTTCTTCTACAGAACAGAAGAAAGGATTGATTTCCTAAAAAGCCTGAAGAACTCCTTTAAGGTAATACTTTGAGTTTCTTCATCACTGCATCGGTTAAGTGACCTTAATCGTCCTCAGCAAATGCTAGCTGTAACTAATACCTCTCTGTATCTTTTGGAGAAAACCACTTATCAATGTTCTTCTTCCTCATTGCACTTTATCAATCTCCCAAATAACTTGCCACATTTGAGAGGAGAATCTGACATGGTGTTGTACTATCAGCATTGCCTAACCAGGCTTCTGACACAGGAAAAATGTCTTTCTTTTTCTTTCTTTAAATTTAGGAAAACCACAAGGATATGATGATACCTTCGCTGAATCTCAGTTGCCCCCTATGGACCCCACTGGCTTTTAATGGGGTCCTCCATGATTTCTTAGTGCTTTGCGTCATTTTGACAACAACAATAGTGACGCATTATATGCTATTCTTGGGGCCTAGGCTCCAGAACTAAGTTCCGGAGCCTCCAACACATGTGTGAAGAAAGCCTAGGATGCCTATGCACAGTTTAATAAGGCGATGTTTTTGCTGTACGTCAAGCGAATACTTTTGTAAACAGAAAAGAAAAACGTATAGAAATGTATGGCTTGACGTACTCATAAACTATAATTGTGAAAGCATAGCTAAAAAGTTCATACTTTTGACTCCATTTGTCATTGTTAAGATGTCTGTACGTTTTGCAGGATAGACCAACATAGCAAACCACGATTTTCTGTCCTGCAAAAAAACTTATAGAAATGTATACTTTTTTTATTTACATTGCATTGAATGGGAGACGGATGGAAATGTAAGACAATACATTTCCATACGTTAATCGTATCAGTTTTTTTTAGATGTATTCAAATCTTCAAATCTTTATTTTAAAAAAGAAAGGTTTCACAAAAACGTATACAAAAAGGACACACACACGTATTGAAACATATGCACATCCAACAAACGTATAAGTTAAAAAAAAATCAAAAAAAGATTAACCACAAAATTGCATACAGCAACATCTGTCTGGCATACAGCAAAAACTACACGTTAATAGGCCCCAACACCTGTAGATCATTCCTTGCACCAACAAACACATTGATAAATCTAAAGCAAGGATCTAGAGGTCAATCACCTAGATGAGCATATTGTCTGGCTCCAGCTCTATCTGAGTGGAGTAGGGCAGCAGCTTGGCAGCTATGACATCTACCCCTGCACTAGTCCTTGCACTCTGCTGGCTGTTTAATATTAAACTATTAATATTAAATATATATATATATATATATATATATATATATATATATATATATATATTTAATATACTGCTACATAGACAGTTTCAAAGTGCGATGCCTTGGGTTGACCAGAGGAAACAATTCTCAGGCCTTACCCCACACATTTACATGCACTTTTAATTACATTGTAATATTTGTTGTCCTTAATGCACAGCCAGGACATATCATCAATAAAGTTTTATTTGTACATTAACCAATGAGAAATAAACCCTACAGCGAGTGATTGGCTCCATTATTGTGTCCGAGCCTTTGTCTACATCGTGAACATCGAGGAGAGACTGGCAATTAAGGGCAGTCTGGTTTTCCTTTTACACATAAATTGTCTGCGGGATCACCACGATTATTTATTGTGTATCGCAGACTTAAAACAGACAGGTAAAGAAGAAAGGTAGATACTTCTCAGTCCTTTCACATCAATTTATGTCTGTGTAATGTGGTGGGACTTGCTGATGATGTTGTAGGACATGTAATCAGTAGAATAACTGAACAGTAGAACAGATTTAGAACAGAAATTTTAGGTGTGCACATGGGTGTTCAGCTTCTCCTTTAATACTCTGAAGCCCATACAACACATTCTTAGGAGGGCTAATCATTTGTTACACCAGTTGGCTATTGCTTTTTGATGAACTCCTCTGCGAACACGTCACCAGTAGCTTTGCTGTTTCTCGCATTGACTGTCCACTTCCGTAAGTTTCTGGCTCTCTGGTCTGCTTAACTGACCCATTTGATCTGGGGGGAATGCAACACACATTCAAGCTCCACTGCTTGAGTGGCCTCTTGTATTGAATCTCCTTGGTGCTCTGCACCACACACTCCCTTTCCCTGCACCCAGTGTGACACACACAGCATGCAGGTTGTACCTTACCAGACTCTTCTCAGTTCCTGTGTTTAAAAACATCTCTTCCCTGGTAACCTGTTTCTCTCATGTACGTGACTTCTAGCAGAGGTTACTCATCCTCTCTTAACTTTTTGGTTGTCATTTCGGCACCCTGGGAGTATAGTATTTACAGTATTTAATGATTACGGTAAATAAGGGGATACTTTTCATTGGCGCAAGGGCTGCTCTGTGCCCTCCCTCTGCGCTGCAGGTTCTGGAGGTGGCACCATTTTTCCCCTGCATTGCCAATGTTCTCCTGGTGCATAATGTACCCTATTATTGTATACCCACACCAGTTTCAACAAATAATTTGGCCAATTTGTCTTGCTCTGTTATTCTAATGTTAGCAGAAATTACAGGATTGTATGTTACAGGATCTAGCAGGCAGCATTTTCTTTTGGGTAATATGGCATAATGTGAGATTTTCTTATCTGGTAGAATCCACAAAAAAAAAATCATCCATAGCTTTACATTCAAAAGATTCCCCCTGCTCCGAATGCATGGCAGTATGATGTTCATCCACAAAGTTTGCAGTCTCCCACCATGGAGACTGCCCATGAAAACACGGTGAAGTGATCAACAATGACCAGCAGATACAGTAGTTATACCCCTACAGTAGTTCTTCTACAGAAATAGCCCATCAGTATGAGCAGCAATGGTTAGAACGTCCAGATGGAACCCACTGGGATTTGCTGCTCCACCAGCTCTGGCCAAACTACAGTTCATTTGGTACTGATATTATGAGATACCCTCTGCAGGTCTGAGTAGAAGTAGAATCTCTATAGCCAGCTGACATTTTTTTCATCCTCCCTTTTTCTCATGGAACCACTGTATCATCTTGTTTGCTGAGAGCAGAATCTGCCAAGTAGATCTCATATCACGGGTATAGTACACCCTCACAAATCGCCAGCTGGTCCCATTGTAGAAGCAGTAGCTTCCCTTTTAGTGACTATTTCTCTCTCTCTCTTCACAGATAGGATGACAATCAGACACTAGAGCCCGCCTAACTTCTTCGAGGTGGATATCCTGTTGCTTACTTCTGGACATAATTATGACTGGAACATCCCTCATGAGACCTAATAATCAAATTTGGTCCTATAGGCTGAACATTCCCAGTCAGTGTTTACTCCATCCATGTTTCTCCTAATAAACTCTGAATGCCTTGTGTGCCATTAACATAAAAAAGTCATGATACTGCAACTATACAATGAGGAACCATTGATTTGCAGCATTTTTCAGCTAAATCAATGAAAAAAAGGATTCCTCTCTGGTGCAGAGATGGTGATCACTCTTTGCTGACACAATGCAGAGCGTATGTTACAGAGCTGAGATGGCAGCTATTGAAATTCATGTAAATGCATTGCGGATTATCGCATAACATATTTGTATCTAATGACCGTTAAAGATGACATTTATTCCGCAGGCAGAATATAGCTAGAATTTAGTACCACGGTTTGGAGACGGAATTGAAGAATCATCTCCTGTTTATGATGCTTCAGAGAGAGATTTTGAAGGTGTCAGTAAAAGTCAATCATAAAACACATGCCGTGGACAGAGAAGCACAAATGGTCAATAAATTTAGATTCATACGAAGTCTGGAAACTAATATATCATATTTATCAAAGTGTTCATTAATGTAGTCCCATGAGTCACAGGAATATTAAGATGTTTTACTGTCCAGGTAAATACATTTGCTTTCATTCAACAGATTTCACATGAATAACATTTGGGATACATAACACATGTAGTCTAAAGATGGTGGGAAATTGGTAAGGTTACAATGGTCCAACTGATTCAAATATTTATGGCATGTCTTGCCAAATCAATGTACCATACACTGGGCAGGGCTGGTCCAGCAGAGTAGTATATGATCATCTGTTGGGACCAAGCTCTGACACAGTATTAGCCCTCAAAGGTCCCTGAGAAGACAACACCATCTGGAAGTGACTTTGGAGTCAGACACTTGCTCTACGGTCAATTTCTTATTGGTTCAGTCACAAATAATCTGTAAGGAGTACAATGATAGGGAAATTTAACAAGGAACTGGGTTGTATAGCTGTTTTGTTTAGATGGAAGATGAACCCTCATTTCCTCTGGTGGGCCCAAAGAACCCTAGTCCAGCATTGTCAAAGTTGAGAACCTATGCATGCTGAGGTTAGGATCATGGGTTGTTACCGCCAGTACAGTTGGGCCCCCTCATCTTCTGGGCCTCAGCATCTTTTATGCCTGGTACACTGGTAGTAACACACATGCTATGACAGTCTCTGGTAATTTCAACAAATTTACCACCAATTTTTTAGCTACTTTTTTATTTACTCATGGCATTGTCCATACTAATCAAGTTCTTGTTTTAACAGCTTTCCCTCAGAGCACTGAATGTTCCCATCCTAATGGACCAGCTGTTAGGACCATGGATCCTACTCCAGAATAGTGGTGCACAGGCTCCTATCCCCCACCCACCACACACACACACACACACACACTACTACACAAGTATGGGCACAGCAGCGGAGGCTAAATGGGGTTGGTGTAAGAGATTGAATCGATTAACTGCTTAGATGCCATAGACAATAGCAACCAGAGCAGACAAGAGTGACTATGTACCCCCAGTTCTGACATAAGCATTGGCCTATTAGGCCATGCAGGCTATTTGGCGTAATAGTTTGTCAGACTGATTGATAATAATGCTTTGGGATACTATGTATTGCGCATTATGGGGGAGATCTATCAAAACAGGTGCAAAGGAAAACAGTTGACCAGAACAACCAATCACAATTAACCTTTCATTTTCTGATTGATCACTAAGGGCAACTAGGCCAGTTTTCCTTGGCACCAGTTTTGATAAATTGCCCCTTATGTATGAAAAGTAGCTCTCTTCCTAAAAAGAAAAGAAAACTGAGCCTCTCATGCTACCAGACATAAGATGACTATGCAATTAGTTAAGGTTCAACCTTTTAAACAGGCTTTGAGACATAATTTAAGATATCCCATCAGTGGGGATCTGACTCTCGGCACCCTTGCCAATCAGCTGTTGGAAGGTGCACTGTGTTCAAGCGAGTACTGCGACCCGTTCCTTGGTCTGTGAGGTCCATCCATCAGTTACCTGGCCTTTGTGCAGCTCATTCCCTTCCTAGTGAATAGGGTTGAGCTGCAATACCAAATACAGCTGCTATACAATGTATGGAGCTGTGCTATGAAAAGGTCACGCTGCCCATCCTTTAGAGTAGTCTAGCCCCTTCAAACATCTAACCAGTGAAGGTGCCAAGAGTTGAGCCCTCCCCTAGGATCACCCATTTAAAGGGTTTGTGTGAGATAATGAAAACTCTTGGAAAGCTCTCCAGTAGCCTAAAATGATGTTAAACTCACTCTCTTTAGAACCTTTCTCTGTGGCCTTGGTCTGGTCCTCCTCCCACAGCAGCAGTGACATCCTGGTATACAGCGGTCTGATATTGGGGACAGTGATTAGCTGTGGTGTTCACATGCCGTACACCTGCAATCATCTCATCTATATGGGGATAATTGCCCTGATTCCCAGCCTTTGTAAAAGGGCCATTGGGTATTTTTTTAGAGCTGAGGTTATCTGTAATCATTCATTTTGAAAACTCTTGGATTTGTTTTCTGACCCATGGCTGCCAAAATTAATTCACCTTCATCTATAACAACTAAATGGATAATGTCCATTGTGCCTCATCTTTATGATCTCTGTGACACATAGAAACCCTTCAGATGCTAGGAGCCATTCATTTATAAAGGTATATTTTCTGAGCTTCTATTAGTTCTAATGCTGGATGCTGCTCTCTGAACACTAAACTATATATCAAGCAAATTGCAATTTACAGACCCTTGGGGAATGCTGCTAGCTGTGGTGAATGTGAATCTACAAACAGCTGATCAGCACAGAAACTGAGGAGAAACAAAGGCTGGTGTCTGTTGTCTATGTCTACATTGCTAAGCTGCACATCATGAAGGTACGTTAATGGCAATCTATTCATCACAAATATTTTTCAATGAAGTTTCATGTCGTTCATTAGCATAGTATAAAATAGCTGTTTCATGAACTTATGCATGTTGAACTGCAAACCAATATGACTTGCCATGCATGTACTACCAAAAATTTGTACAGCTACACCTCAGTAAAAAACTTAATTTATTTTAGTAATTCATTTCAAAAAGTCAAACTCATATTGTAGAGATTCAATACACACAGAGTGATCTATTTCAAGTGTTCACTTCTTTTAATGTTAATGATCATGGCTTACATCTAATGAAATTAATTAGACCAATTCAAAAAATGATTTTTAATACAGAAACGCTGGCGTACTGAAAAGTATGTACAGTATGTGCACTCAATGCTTGGTCGAGACTCCTTTTACATGAATTACTGCATCAATGCTGCGTGGCATGGAGGCGATCAGCCTGTGGCACTGCTGAGGTGTTATGGAAGCCCAGTTTACTTTGATAGTGGCCTTCAGCTCGTCATTGTTGTCTCTAGTGTCTCTCCTCTTCCTCTTGACAATACACCATAGATTCTCTATAGGGTTTAGGTCAGGTGAGTTTGCTGGCCAAATAAGCACAGTCATACAGGTATTTGTACTTTTGGCAGTGTAGGCAGGTGCCAAGTCCTGCTGGAAAATGAAATAAGCATCTCCATAAAGCTTGTCAGCAAAGGGAAGCATAAAGTGCTCTAAAATGACCTGGTAGATGGCTGTGTTGACTTGATATAACACAGTGGACCAACACCACATGGCTCTCCAAGCCATCACTGACTGTGGAAACTTCACAATGGACCTCAAGCAACTTGGATTTTGTGCCTCTTCACTCTTCATTCAGATTCTGGGATCTTGATTTCTAAATGAAATGCAAAATTTACTTTCATCTGAAAACAGGATTTTGGACCACTGAGCCACGGTGCAGTCTTCTTTCTCCTTAACCCAGGTAAGCCACTTCTGACATTGTCTCTGGGTCATGAGTGGCTTGACACAAGGAATATGGCAGTTGTAGCCCATGTCCTAGATATATCTGTGTGTGGTGGCTTCTGAAGTGCTGACTTCATCCACAGACCAATCCTTGTGAATTTCCTCCATATTCTTGAATCACCTTGTCTTGACAATCCTTTAAAGGCTGAGGTTATATCCGTTGCTTGTGCACCTTTTTCAACAACAATTTTTCCTTCCACTCAACTTTCCATTGATATGATTGGATACAGCACTCTGTGAACAGCTAGGTTCTTTAACAATGACCTTTTGTGGCTTACCCTCCTTGTAGAGGGTGTCAATGACTGTCTTCTGGACAACTGTAAAGTCAGCAGCCTTCCACATGATTGTGTAGCCTACTGAACCAGACTGTGGGATCATTTAAAGGCTTAGGAAACGTTTGCAGGTGTTTTGTGTTGATTAGCTGATTTGAGTGTGACACCATGAGTCTACAATATTGAACTTTTTCACAATATTCTAATATAGTTTTATATACTTTTACGGTTACTTTTCGGTTTTCATTAATTGTAGCCATAATCATCAACATTAAAAGAAATAAACACCTGAAAAAGATCACTCTGTATGTAATGAAGCTATATAATAAATAAGTTTCCCTTTTTTAATTGAATTGCTGAAATAAATTAACATTTATATGATATTCTAACTTATTGAGATGCACCTGTAAGCAATTCACCAACCAATGTATTGGTGCTAAATGTTATTGGCTGAAACACCCATTGTTTTGGGTCTTATAAAGATTAAGTGTCATCGTTCCAGAACCCGTATTCTAAACCTACCATTTCTCATGGTTTTACTCATTTATACCGACCTATCCCCTGCCTTGACCTGTTCCTGACCTACGACTGAACTCTGCCAACCTTGACTCTTGCTCCATCTGACTACAGTTTCTTCCTGCTGCCTTGGTACCACATTTGAAATGCCTGCCTGTGTACATGTCAGCTATTGTTAAGAGAGACTATTTACAATCCCGTAGACTCCGTTTTTTAGATTAGCCCTATAAGTGACTTAACAGGTTCACATATCCAGTGGCTCCAAGTCTGTTACTGGCCTAGTGGGTCAACATTTCAAGTTGGCCATTGTTACAACACTCTCCTTATGCTGCACTTTAACATGCATCACAGAGGAAGATCATAGCAATTTATTTAAGGGATACTTTGGCAATATGGTGAAACACCATTGTTGAACATCAAAGATTAATGTTTTCTTAGTCTGACTTCTCTTATTCAATGCTCCATTTATCTAGGATCCCCAGAGGTGGATATTGACAGTATAGAGCCCCTGTTCAAGAAAAATATATATGGAGTTCATTGTTATATGGCAACTAGTTTGTCGAAAGTGAGGAGAACATCATATTGAATGTCCTTCAGTAGTGTACCAATTTCTGTAGTGGATCGTCATGGCTGCTAATTGACAGAACTTTACATGCCATCTAGCAGCCAGTTATTTTATCTTTTGGATACCCCTTTACCTATATGGTTGCTACACAGCTGCTCTTATGTTCCTTATATTGCAATAATTAACGTTCTGGAGACCCCTAAAATGCTTTCACCTACAAGGGTAGTTAAGAAGAGAATATTGCCCTATCTGAAAATAGCTTTGAAAGAAGACTCATGCAAAGTTCTCTTCCAAGGCTTTACTTTCTGTATGAGACTGGTGTTTTTCTCATTTTTTGTTCAGCTGTTTTCTCCACTCTGTTACGAAAAAACAAAACAACTTCTAAATGTCTCTAAGTCTCCAAATCTAAGTCTCGACACACAAGAAACAACAAGAAATGGCAGCTCAGAGTTTGGTTGAGTGGGAATCTCCTGCCATTTCCTGTTTATTCAGCTAAAACCAGGAAGCAGAGACCCAGTAAGTGTTGAAATGTCAGCAACAGGGAAATGGTGAGATTAGTTTTTTTTTCATTTTTTACAGTATGCTTCTTTTCTTAAAAAATATCCAACCAGACAACTTCTTTAACAAAGGACTGCAATTTATACAATGGTGAATGGGAACAGTTTTTGCTGCAGCCATTCTCCATGTCTTCCCCAGATGTTCAAGTCTAAGCAGTCCACTGACCTAAAATATGGCAAATCTACTCACTGAGACTTTGAGAGAAGTAGGGGATATTTCAATATTTTAAAAAAAGCTATCAAAAAAAGACTCTTTTAGAGTTTTCTTCCCAGGCTTTACTTTCTGTATGTGATGGTGCTTTTCTCATTTTTTGCTGACCTGTTTTCCCCCACTCTGTTATGGAGAAACAAACAAGTCTAAATGAGACAGTCACTTTAAAAATAATAACCATTTCTATGTGAAACAGGAGGTTTCAGACCTCATTAAAAAGACCTTTTAAAGTATATGCGTAAGGCAGGCACACACATAAACTTCAGCCTGGGGGTACCAATATCTTTTTCATGGTGGGAAATTGCAGTGAAATTGAGAAGATTTATTCACTATTCAATAAAAAATGAGCACAGAGTTTAGCATAGGAACTGCTAAATCAAGGACCGCACCGTCTGAAAAAAATAACTGTACAAAGATGCATTTGAGAAGAAATTACACATTGCAATATCTCCAAGCAATATTATTTCATCGGCAAGTAATTCTCGTTTCTTTTTCTGCCGTGTTAGTATGGTGACAGTTTTACTCTCAATCTCCATAATATATTTCATCCCACTAACACTCAGAGCTTCAGTGTATATGCAGATGACAAACCGGTCATTTTAGCATAGAGGATAGCATTTAATATGTGCAGTTTATCTCCAAATGGTAATGGATTAAATCTATTCTGTGCCTAATGTTTTTATTCTACCTATGTTATTTCTCTTCAGGACTACATTTATATTATTAGGAAACCTAATAGATTTTGGAGACTTAAAAGGGTTGTTTGGTGGGGTAACATTTTTAGATAAGCGGCAGAATAGTGTAAAAAATAAAAGAAGCATTACTTTTTTTCCCCCCTCACCCATGCCACTGTCAATCCTAAAGCTTAAAAGGGTTCTCCGGGAATTAAGAAGATGAAAATACGTAAATATTACTTTATTATGAATATATTCCCAAACCCATTTCATTACTTAGAATGGCTCATTTTGTCTATGGAGCGATGATTAGGAGAAACAAAATCGCCACCATCCTATTAGTTCACACAAAACCTGTCCTAGTCATACAGGAGGACAAGTTACTTCAGTACATTGAGGTAAAGAGCTGCCTCATCCTTGTCTCTGCTCTGATTGCCAGCAATTATGATCCTGAATACAGGTGATAAGATCTTCAGCTGAATCTCTGTAGAAATGGAGTTGATGAGGAGACATGAAGTACAGAGAGGGTGGACAGGAAAGACTGTGGTAAAGCATCTCCTCCTACTTCCTGACTGCAGCCATCATTTTACACATCAGAAGACAAAGGAATAGATATCTGCCACCAAAAAGGGATAGTTTTTGGAGCATATTTGCATTTGAAAAAATATCAGACAGAGCCGTATGTTCTGCCCCCAGCTACCATACTTTTAGACACAGACAAACTGTATATATCACTGTCACTCTGATGTTTCTAATGATGCATTGGCATTAAAGAGCTTGAAAGGGGTTGGATATAGTTCTACGAAACCCCAGAGTGTCATACACGACATTTCAGGGCAATCTGAGCCCTTTCGAATAGGGTTGAATTTATTTGTACCCGAATCAAATCCCAAATGTGTTACTCTCTAATGGTAACATTCTCCTATGTAAAGTAGTCATCCTGAAAGAGAATGCCCACACCTGAACATTATTTTGTTTTTTTTACTCTAACTGGGTTATAAATTATATTCCTGTTAATTTCTTAATATGTCTTTATAGTGGTTGAATATTGGAAAGACCCATGTGGCTCTGCTCATCTTTTTTTATATTCATTGACTATTCAAAAACATGTGGGGTCCAGAGAGAACTAGCATAGGTCACATAAGCTTCCCTAGCACCGCTGTCACTGTGCTGTAGAGAACGATAATGGTCACAGTCATCACAATCATATCTTAGGCTAGTTTCAAACTAACATTAAAATGATCATATCCAGCATATCTAGGACGGCCCAGACCACCGCTAGGCCCCATTGACTATAATGGGACCTGGTGGAAATCCAGCCTGTTTCTGGCATTAATGTTGCATATCAGCCAGACAAAAAACAGTGCTGGTTTTTGCCCGTTCGATTCTCAACACTAATGCCAGAAATGAGCAAACCAGTTCGGACAGAAACCGGTTTGGTACAAAGTTTGCTATCTTTTGGAAGGCAGATGAACCTAAATCTTTTCAGGTTTGTTTCGGACGAATCCACTAAAACTGCACATAGCGCCATTTTAGTGCAAATGTTGGTAGGGAAAAAAAGCATTAGGGAGGAAGAAGAAGGGCTCTCACATGACTCTGAGAGGAAGTTGGGGGGCGCTTGCCCTGATTGGCTCCCAGCCTGGATGAGCCAATCAATGCTGCAGCAGGCAGAGAGGTGACCTAGCAGAACGAGCAGAACATAATTTCTGTGCTGGGCTGTGAATGAGGGTGGATAGGTGGAAAACGATCTTAGGGAGTCAGGAAAAGTCAGAACTAAGTCAGGGACAGTCAGAAATCAATCATGGACAGTAAAAAATCAAGCTTGTATTTTATAGCCAGGGAAAGTGAAGAAAAAGGCTAGGTTTACAAAGAAGAATTCTGGAGGTCATTTACTTTCAGAAATATGCCTATATTAGACATATTTTGGGTGCAGATTGCAACGCAGAGGTTATTTGTGCCACAATCTGCAACTTTTCCCCACTGACGCCAGGTCTAAAAAAGTGGACGTGGCATGGGGGGCGGGCAGGAGGAAGTTTAGAAGTTTTATTTTTTTGGGACTTGTTCAATTTAATTAAACCAGCATATAGGTGATCAACACCAATACACAGGCCAGCACACATAAGTATCTATAATGTGAGAGATAACGAATTTAGACCTACATCCATTTCCCTTTATTTCTGTGTTTACAAACATTTTTCCAATCAATTTTTTTTATTATATTTTTTTTGGAGAGTATCGTTGATTACATTCAGACTTGCAGAATATATATATATATATATATATATATATATATATATATATATATATAAGAGATGCAAAGAACAAGGTAGCACTCCAAATAGTGATCAAAATGGTGGACCCTTTATTCCGGATAGCAACGTTTCGGCTCTCTCTATGGAGCCTTTCTCAAGCCATACAAATCAGTGCAAGTGCAAAGTTTAAATACTCAAAGTAGGAGGAGCCATTACATCATGTGGCCCCAAATCATGTGATCATGACAACATGTCCATACAGTGCAAAACACAAGATATATATATATCTTATAAGATTATATATCTTATATATCTTATATATCTATAAGATTTATATATATATATCTATCTATATAAGTGCTGTAGTTACTATTCCAAAAACAGGGTAGTTCACAACGTTATCTGAGAGGTCCAACAATGTCTTGGCTACGGAAGTGTTCCAAACGAAAGACCCAGAGCCAGAATGTGGGTAGTAGCTGCACAATTATCCATCCAGAAGTATTAGTAGTAGCCCGCAGTTGTGCCAGCTGGGTTCGGAAAGGCGAAACATTATAGTTGAGGAGAAAGAGGATGAGATTGTGGATTGGATGGTTGACTCCTCCTCTCAGTTGCAGCAGGATGACGTGGAGGTGACTTCAGAGTCCGACACCATGCAGTGGTGCCAGAGGTCACAACGTTCTTACTGCTCCTCCTCCTTGCAGCCCCAAAGAAGGCCTTCAGTAGAGGCCTGTCAGTCTTCACTTTCCTTTCCTAGAGGGTACCTTACTTTTTCCTAAGAAATGACAATATAACCATACCACTGCCTACGGCAGGTTCAGTCAAAAAAGTCTCCCTATTGATGACTTGTGTCAAAGCAGTCAGCATTTGTATTACCCTGAGGAAGAGGTGAAGGAGAAGGCTGCAGACCCCAGGTATAGCCATGTTGGTGGTAGTAGTGGCCCCCGTTGCTGCGGTATTTACGTTGAGGGCAACAACACTGGCAGTCAGTAAGAGCATGGAAGGGGGGGCCAAAGAACTCACCATGATATCCCACAGTCTGATAGAAGCAAACGGGAGTGTGATGACGATTGTGTGCTGGACAGGACCTGGGAGCTGGATTGGGCTGCTGAAGAGGAGGCAACATCAGGGGAGAAGGGTGATGTGCAACAATAAAGAAAAGAGGTCATGTACCTTCCAAAGAACAGCCAGGGCCATGTCTGCTTCTGGTGATGCCACTGATGCTGTGGGTGGGTTTTGGCCCAAAACAGAGCACATTGGGCCCACTGGGTCAGTTTCTTTTCCAGCAAGGCCAGGTCTAGCCCCCAACAATTGTGTCGGTCTGGCTTCAACAGGCACTTATCTGCCTCCTCCTCCATGGACACGTTCCTGTCCCCAACAGCAGTAGGGCACAGGGTCGCTCAACACTACCCCCGCTTCCTATCACGTGTCATGTCAAGCATTGCCACGCCGTGTTGGAGCTGATTGGCCGGAGAGAGTAACCACACCAGCGAGCAGTTGCTCAAGTACATCAAGCAGCAAACATCCCATTGGCTGTCACACTGACACCTTCAACTGGACAACATGGTCAGCGACAATGGAAGAAAAAAACGTGGCTACGCTGAATCTCGGCAAAATAACACATGCTCCCTACATGGCATATGTCATCAACTTAGGGGGGCACCGTTTTCTAAATAAGTACACCTGCTTGTGTAACATGCTGGCAAAGTCTAGGAGACTGTCCAAGCCAGCCACTATGTGGCGAGGAACGCTCTTGTAGACCTGCAGTGACAGAATGGCCTGCAGCTACAGCGCAGCTGCGGAAAGCTGTGAAAGATTTTGTCTTGCATCAGTCAGCCTCAGCAACAGGGAGCATGTGTTGCTTTGAGGTCACCCTATCGGGTGCATCAGCCCATTGAGGAGGCCACAAAATTTGTCATCAGGGACAACTGCATCATGAACGATGTCATCCCTCTCATATTTATCTTAGAACAGATGCTGACGCTCATGCAGCAGGGGACCACAGACTAAGAAGAGCAGCTGACGCTGTTGGGGACACACAAAGGATCCCTGCAATGGAGGAGGAGAATAACAAAGATGAAGATGATGAGGATGAGGATCTGCCACTGCAAGAAGAGGAGGTGGAGGAGCAAGAAGATGATGATGAAGATGGCAAGGGCCAACACACCCAATAGTCTCAGTGGGTGGCAGATCCGGAAAGAACTGGCTCCTCGGGCAGAATGGCGACTTGTATGCTCGCTTGCTTACCCAGTGAAGGGTGTATCACTGACATAAAGCAGTCTGATGATTACTTTATAGCCATGCTTTTAGACCCTCACTACCAAGACAAAATGGAGGTGTGTTTTCCTCTGGTAGAAAGGGAGAACAAATTAAATGACCACCAGGAAACACCGTGTATGCAGCTTGCTGCGGCTTACAGTAAGCATACGCCTGCAGCTAGCATGTCAGTAAGGAAGGCCACACTCTGCCATCCGCAGGGACCCACCCTCCTGCTGCCATGAGCAGCAGAAGAAGCAGCAGCCATTTCAATCTCCTCAACAGTTTTTTCACGTGCCGCGCCAGGCAGAGGTCAGTCAGCAAGCCGACAGCTCCTGTCTCAACGCTCAGGTTCAGGCCTACCTAAACTATGGCCAATCTCACACAGTATGAATTAAAAGTTAAAAGCTCCAGAGGAATCGCCCTACATGTTTCACCACAACGGCATCATCCTCAAGGGTGTGAGATTCTAGTGCAAGTGACACAGGATGCTCACACATGCCCACAGAAGAGAAAATCTCACAATGTACCGTTTAGGTCTGATTTTCTTGCAAAACTCACCCATTCTGGTAAGCAAATGCATGAGAAACACACAGAGCACACAGATGCATTTAAAAAATCATCCATTTCTTTAGTTGGAGCTCGCTCATATGAATGATCCCTAAAGAATCAGTCTTGCCTTTTCTTCAGATCTTCCAATAATGACTGGTAGTTAGAACTGGTTCTTAAATTCATGTAGCTGGTATATTAGGCACAGATTTTTAAAAAAAAGCAATTTCGGACGCATTAAGGGCAAAAAATAGGATAACACCCAATGAAAAAATGGTAAAGACATTGCAAAAGTACCATCACTACATTGAATAAATTATTATTTAATCAACTCAGCCTAATCTTTCCAAGATTAACTGCAAATAGACAAAATTAGACAAAGAAAACAGAATCTTAAGCAACGTTTAAACAGGCAGTACAGGTTAAAAAAGGATTTCATCAGGTTACATTTCAATCAATTTTAATTAACCTCCAAGAAAAGAGCTTTTTTCTCTAAGAGTGAGCATGAATAGCCTCATGAAACCACTGAATGCAGATTTATAATTAACCTTTTTTGGACATGGACTGACGCGATCAAAAAATCTTCAAGATAAAATGATCTTTTTTAATCATATCAATTGTTTGCTGCCAATATAACATGTCTTGGTTCCTTTTAGAGTTTAAAATTTTAAAAGCTATTAAATATGGAGATTACTGTGAGTTGATAATACAATAAATAACTCACATAGGAACTCTTGGAACCAAAAGTTTGTTGGTGCTAAGTTCTGTGTGGCATGACTACAGTGGAATGGTAATCAAGAGGCTAACTAGAAGAAGGTGGCCTCAGCTCTTTTTGATTTTTATGCCCACTTAGTTGTGTCCACTATGGTTAAACATTGACATCAGTTATTGAAAGCCAGTCCAGTGGGAGGTAGACCAGTCTTATAGAGACAGCAAAACGGACAGTTGTCTATATCACCTAGGTGCAGTGGTGTCACATGGGTTGCCAGCACCTGGGGCAAGCCAAGTATTGCACCATACCCCAACCTGTGGACATGCTCCTTTTTACAGATATTGTAGTAGATGTCACCTGCAGTCATATGTAACACCACAGATAACACAGTGATAACTCTCTGAGTACAGATAGTGTAGTAGATGGGTGGGAGGCCCTAGAATTCACAACACACACAGTGTGACCTCTCCATCGTTGTTTGTTGCCTGAGTCTGGCGTCCCACGAAAGCGGTCATGAACACATCACTGTGCCCTCCTGCGCCATGTCATCTCTCGAGACCACGTGAGGTCACAGTGATGTCATTGCGATCTCCTGTGCTGTTCTAATGCCTCAGAGACTTCAGGCCTAGTGGGCAGAATGGAGGGGACGTGGGAGCCATAGGCTGCCATGGCCCTCACTGACTGCCCGCTACCTGGTTCCCCCTGCAATTTTGCACCCAATCCCCCTCTGCGCTACACCACTGCCTAAACCACTGCACTTTCTGCTTTAAAAATCACGAGCAGTGCCGAAAACCCCCAAAAGTCACAAACTTTTGCACAACCTCAGTGTACATCACATTTTGCGTCTTTTTGGCTGCAGTTTTCTGGTGCAGAGGGAATGGTATGGTAAATTTCTCTTTAGGCTTTCGGCATCCTTGACTTATGTTAACAGAAACTGCAAAATTTTCCACACAACATTCTACAACCTAGGGTACAAAATACCAATCTCCCTTTTTTATCTACACGTATGACCACCAACTGTTATGCATTAATCACTTTGTCTGTGCCAATACTTTGGCTACCTTAGTTTTATGTCTAAAAACGTATATTCGTCATTGTTATTTCATGGCATTGAGTAGTTTTGCGCATGCCTGACGGGCTAAAAACAAGACAAAACAAAGGATGTTGCTAAGGGGATAAGGGCATCAAACAGTTTACATGGCGTATTTTGCGCAGTAGTTATTTAGGAAACATGTTTTTTGTGGTTATAATTGTAAACATTTACTATTTTACAGAATGAGTACAATAAGGCTTAAAGCGGTTCTTCGAGACCGGAAACCTCTTTTTTATATGGGCAGACAAGGTGACTGGATTCCAATTAAAAAAAAAAAAGACTTACCCATCATTGGCACTTTTTTCTCATCTGCTTCCAGTCCCCACTGGACTGGCAGTGTGACGTGCTACATGGACACTGCCAGCCAATCACTGACCTCTACCACCACTGAGGCCATTGACTGACCGGAAGAGGTGACATCCATGTAGACAGTATGTCACAGCTCTGGTCCAGTGGGAACTAGAAGTAGAGGAGAAGGGAGCTTGGCCCGGGAACAGAAGCGGCGGTGACAGGTGAGTCTTTTTTTATTCTTTCACCATGCCTGGCAATATTAATAGGGGCTTCTCGTCTAGGAAAATTCCTTTAATTACAACTGTAGGAATCTTCCATTTAGCCAAATTGCTACTTTAAAATTAAAAGTGGTTCATAAGAAAGCTAATAAAACACAAAAATATCATACTATAGAAGACAATGTAAACTTCACATACTCATGTGGGGAACTATTGGAAATCAGTATATTGTCTGCATTATTTACTTACTATAATTTGGTTGATTTTCAGCACTTATGTTATTTTTATTATTTTGAGACCACACAGTAATTTCAAGCAAACACACGCCTTTACATTCTCCTCTATTGATCGGCAAGAGATATTCAGTAAAAGACAGGAGAGACCATTGCATAGGCTAATACATATTGATTGAAATACACCCTATCTAGGGATTCAATGACCTTGATTCTCCCACCTGGATACTTCCTCAGCTGTTGGCCCACCTCTCTGCTAATGACATTCAATCTATTTAGTTTTTCCCAGTTTTTTTCTTGCAATCACTGAGCAACATCTACTTAGGCTACCATAAACACTGAAATTGAAAAAAAAAAGTGAAATTATGGAAATCATATGATAGACCTATTAATGATATTCAAATGGTAAAAAATGGTAAAAAAATATTTAAAACATCTCAAATTATTTTGTATCAAGTGCCACATGCAGAAATTTGCGCACTTACACATCTTGGCATGCTATTATTGACTATTAATGGTTATCTAAGGAATGTTCTACCAGGCTAAATGCACTTTGTCATGCAATCATCAAGATTCACTGCTGGCAGCTCCCTTTGCAATTATCGACCAGTGATGTCCTAGATGTGCTTGAGGAAGACAAGTCCAGAGATGCTGCAGGCAGTAGTAGCACGTTTAGGACATGCAGGCTGCTCACAGTGTGAAGGTAGACTGGCTGAAATACTGAATTTCCCCCTCACAGTATTATGTCATTTGTATATACATGTATTCAATGCTATTTGCCCTTGCAAATATATATATCAGCTTTGCAAGTATTTCTACAGCTGTGCAGCGTGTCTAAAATGTAGCTTATGTCCTGGTACATCCTGATACGGATTCGACTCCCCGCCCACCTGTCCAGCAGGGTTGCCAACCGTCCGTAGATTCACGGACAGTCCGTAAAAACAGGGTGTTTTTTTCTGCCGTCCGTAGCGTCCGGCAGAAAAAAAGCCTGTCCGTGAATCTACTACAGTATTCACGGCACATTTGCCGTGAATACTGTGGATCCATGCAGGCTCCGCCTGCGATGTACAATAGGCTGCAGGCAGGTCAGCCTGCAGCCTAATGTTGCATAGTAACACAGTTAGTAATACGTACCTCTATCCTGGGCCCGGCGCAGGCATCTCGCTCTCTGATGACGTCACCACGTACGTACAGACATGATGACATCATCATGCGGTGCGGCGCGCCGCCCGCCCGCGCCGGGACGGAGTTACAGGAATCAGGTAAGTATATCATTTTTGTTTTTATTTCACTGCTGGGCCGGGGCACTATATGGGGGCTATCTAATGTCTGGGGGCACTATGGGGACTACCTGAACTATCTAAACTACTGGGGGCACTTAATGGGGCTATCTAAACTACTGGGGGCACTTAATGGGGCTATCTAAACTACTGGGGCATTCAATGGGGCTATCTAAACTACTGGGGGCATTCAATGGGGCTATCTAAACTACTGGGGGCACTCAATGGGGCTATCTAAACTAATGGGGGCACTCAATGGGGCTATCTAAACTACTGGGGGCACTCAATGGGGCTATCTAACTACTGGGGGCACTCAATGGGGCTATCTAAACTACTGGGGGCACTCAATGGGGCTATCTAAACTACTGGGGGCACTCAATGGGGCTATCTAAACTACTGGGTCACTACATGGGGCTATCTAATCTACTTAGGGCACTTTCTGAAGTAAAGTGGGCTATCTAACATCTGGAGGCACTATGGGGGCTATCTGTACTAAAGGGGGCTATCTAAACTAATGGGGGCACTCAATGGGGCTATCTAAACTACTGGGTCACTACATGGGGCTATCTAATCTACTTAGGGCACTATCTGAAGTAAAGTGGGCTATCTAACTTCTGGAGGCACTATGGGGGCTATCTGTACTAAAGGGGCTATCTAAACTACTGGGGGCACTCAATGGGGCTATCTAAACTACTGGGTCACTACATGGGGCTATCTAATCTACTTAGGGCACTATCTGAAATAAAGTGGGCTATCTAACTTCTGGAGGCACTATGGGGGCTATCTGTACTAAAGGGGGCTATCTAAACTACTGGGGGCACTCAATGGGGCTATCTAAACTACTGGGTCACTACATGGGGCTATCTAATCTACTTAGGGCACTATCTGAAATAAAGTGGGCTATCTAACTTCTGGAGGCACTATGGGGGCTATATGTACTAAAGGGGCTATCTAAACTACTGGGGGCACTCAATGGGGCTATCTAAACTACTGGGTCACTACATGGGGCTATCTAATCTACTTAGGGCACTATCTGAAATAAAGTGGGCTATCTAACTTCTGGAGGCACTATGGGGGCTATCTGTACTAAAGGGGGCTATCTAAACTACTGGGGGCACTCAATGGGGCTATCTAATCTACTTAGGGCACTATCTGAAGTAAAGTGAGCTATCTAACTTCTGGAGGCACTATGGGGGCTAAATGAACTACAGGGGGCTGTCTAAACTACCGTGGCACTACAAGGATTATCTGATCTACAGGGGGCTATCTAAACTACTGGGGCACTACAAGGATTATCTGATCTACTGGGGTTAGTATAGGAGGCTACCTAAACTACTGGAGGCACTAGGGGGAACCATTTAAGCTCCTGGGGGCACTAGAGTGGACCGTTTAAGCTACTGGGGGCACTATAAGAGGTATTATAAGTACTGGGACCATTACAGCGGTTCCTTATTATTTCTGGTAGCAATACTGGAGGCACTATGGGAAAAATGATTTCTATTATGGGGAATTATTACTACTACCAGGGGTACTTTTGGGGGTCTTACTATTAGTACAATATGGGGGCACTACTGCTAAAAGGGCTACTCTTGGAGCATTATCACTATTGGGGCACTATTACTAATGAGGGCACTCTGGGAGAGAATTAATAGTATTAGTGGGACTTTGGGGAGCACTGTAACTATATGGGGTCCTACCTATATGGCACTGTTATATCTACAGTATAGTATTTGGGGAGCACAGTGGGCACAGTATTTTAGGTAGCAGCAGGATAACAGAAAAGTGGGTAATCTAAGGTGTCTTTGTGGCAAACTCTGCAGAGAGAAGATGCGAAAGAACTCATCATGGCGGTGTGGGCCAAATAGAGAAGATGAGAAAAGAGAACATCTACATCAGGAAGACGTCACTGGACTTAAGAGGTATGTGGTAATGTGTCATCTTGTACGTTTGGTAATGGTGAATGTAATGTCCATCCAAATATGTGTCACCTATTTCTTCAGCAAGGACTCGCTGGTATATGGTATGTTACCGCTGCAGCCAATCAGTGATCTAATGCTGAGAACTGGCTGCAGCGGTCACATGCCATACACCTGCACATCAGTGTGCACATCACCAACATTGTGACAGATGTGCACACTTGCCCATTACATGCCTGTCAGTCTTTGTTTACATGGCAGCAGCAATGATGCAAGAAAGTCCAGTGTGTCAATGCAGCCATATAAACAAAACACTCAGACTAGAAGCAGGGATGTAACAGCTGAAAATTGTTGATTTATTTTCCATATGCCATATTTTATTTTAAAATACTGAACAGTCCTCTTTATTCTGGGGCGTGAAAGGGGGCGTGTTCTCTAAAAAGGGGTGTGGTTTATTATGTCCGTAAAAATTTGGGGCTGTCCGTAAATTTTGGTTCAGTTGTCCAGAAAAATTTGAAAGGAAGGTTGGCAACCCTGCTGTCCAGGACCCTGCGGTGGGGTGTATTAACCAAGACATGCGACTAGAAGAACAAAAGAATGTGTGTTTAATGCTTATCAGCTAGCTGGGGAAATGAAACTCCTCCCCTTTTCTACTGTGTGTATATGCTTGTGCAATAAACGGAGCAGCCCAGATCACCTCAGCGCCTGAACGTGTTGGGAGACTCCAAACTGACATTGTGTCCATCTTGAGATCTTACCATGTGCACAAACGTTCTTTTAATTTGGACAACTGACCTGACCCCTAAGAGGACAGATTGTGTCCCCCTTAACAACAGTAGCATGAGCAACATGGAGCCTGGCATTGCCCTTATGAAAAACAGCTCCTGGGACACTTTGGATACATGGCCTTACCACTGGTTCCATATCCAAATCAATGTAATATTGAGCTGTTATTATACCTGAAATGAAGACTAGAGAAGTTTGGCTACCGTACATTATGCCATCCCACTCATAATCTAAGGAGTAGGATCAGTATGATATTCCCTTGTGAAGGCCTCTTAAAGGTGTTGCCCACGTGGTCTCCAGACCAATCTCTGGCTATCCTTGATTCCATGACAAAAGTGGAACCCATCGGTAAGGACGACAGATCTCTATTCCAGCCTCCACTGCTGTGCACTGGTAGCTTTTGAGAGCAGTAGTGTGAGGTCAATGGAATACTTGTAGCAGGACATTTGGCTTTTAGCCCAATGTCATGATGCCTTCAGATTATTTTGTGGAGGCACTTTTTGATGCCCTAGGTCTGGGATGCGACATTTTATTTCCCTTGAATGGATCATTACTTTTCATTCTTCTAATCAGACCATTCTGTCCATGCAGAGATTCACCTCTGTGAACCCCTTGCTGTCATTCCTGTTCACTGTTCTCCCAACCACCAGGACACACAATGTTGAACATTGCTGACATCTTGACCTAGGCACATAGTGATCAGATTAATAAACCAAGGCCTCTCTGTTCAAGGATTCCGTCCCTCTCCCAGTTTGTGACAGGAGGCATCACACAATCATCCCATATGACCTGATCTGATTTTCGAGGTCTCCAGCGCTAAAAAACTTTGCTTCCAGTATGGCTTTTGTGCCCCCCCCCCCAGATGCCACAGATTGAAGCTAGGTGCTTTAAAATTTAATCATCTGCAGGTCTTTGTGCACCTGCTACTTCCTCTATTTGCATAAACTCGCTATTTGTCCTTCTTGGTGTTGCAATTTCAATGTTTAGGAATGTATATGCAGTATCCCAGTAGGAGTATGAGTAGGAGTGGGCAGACTAAGTGTAGGAAGGAAGCTAATGCTAGAGCTCCTTCTCTAAGGGACCTGTGAGACCACTACTCCAGAGAGATTCATAAAAGCAAGAATTCTTCCAAAATCAAAGCTACAGTGCGTTTAGTCAACAGAGTGGCCAGCAACCTCAGCTTTATAAACCCTGCTGCAAGTAAAGAGAAACTTTTATACTTTTACTTCTTACCTGCTTCTTCAAATTGCTGATCCCCAGGGAGCAAAGATCTGATGGAGTACGCCATGACCCAAAATCTCATCAGGGCCACCACCACTCCCATGCTCTGCACTGGCTCCTCAGCGGCACACTGCATATATATGGGTGAAAGCTACACTGTATAGAAGATTATAATGATAAAGATATAAGGGCGCATTTATTAAGACTGGCGTTTTAGACACCAGTCTTAATAAAGGCCTTGTGCTGGCGGTGGATCTGTCAAAGTTATGAAGAGGAGAAGGCCTCTCCATAAGTTTGGCGCATCCAGCGCCAGTTCTTATTGTAAGACAGCAAAGTCGCAGATTGCGACACAACTAACCCTTGCGCTGCCTTGCCCTTGCCTATGCCTAATTTAGGCATATTTCAGTATAGTAAATGACCCCCATAATGTACAATATTTTTAGATATCTTTGGTAGAACTTTAGATTTAAAATTTATATATAATTCTGGGAAGTATGTGTAGATTCACAAATTTTCATGAATTATTCATTTATTTATGCAGATGTGTTTGCAGTTCCTGATGGAACCCCTTCTGGTGTCTCATCATCCACAATTAAAAGTAAGACACATATGGTTCATTGCAGCCACCACTAAGGGCTTAGGGGCTTACTGTGTATAGTTTATATGCTGGGCTCAATAATAAATCTGTATGCAGTAAGTCCCTATGCTCTCCTTATGGCAGCTGCATGCAGCCAGTATTTGATCATTTAAAGGGGCTGTCCAACTACATATTTATTCATTAATTTATTTACTTATTTATTGACATACTTATATAGAGCTGGCATACTGTATTGTGCAGCACAGATATTATCATTGTTCACTGTCCCCAATGGAGCTCACAATCCAAGTCCCCTATCTGTATGGCTTTGGAATTTGGGAGGAAACCTAAAGACTTTTCAGTCTAAAGTCTATAAAATCTATCTAAAAATAAAGCCCCAGCCACAAAATATCTGGCTACCCCTTGCTAAATGGAAATTGCCAGGCATGACCCAAACCACCCTAAAAATTGCACAAATACTATAAATACTGTAAATTTGGTACAAATGCCTACTCCACTGACAAAACAGGCAAAGTCACTCCACTTTTCTGGTGCAACACAATTAATACACAGGAGGACATTTGGTAAGGCATATTACACGAGGGTTAATCTGTCTCCCGCTGACTTCAGATGTGTTACAAATAGTGTTGAGCGAACCTAAGCATTCAAAGCGGAATTTGGTCTGAAGTTTAGGAAAACTTTGATTTGTAACAAATCCAAATTTCCTCACGTTTCATGGTAATAAATCAGTTTTTCCTAAAATGGTGGCTGCACATGTTACATAGTGAAAGTAAGAAGCCCACGAACTCGAGATGACCCATAATGCCGTGCAGCCAGCCAGTCTGCAGATGGCCATCCCCTGTGATGTCACAGTAGTATAAAACCCTCATGCTGCATCATTGTCCTGTGAGCTGAGCATAGGGAGAGACGTGGTAAGCACTCATGTGCTAGGGACAGTGTTGCTAAAAAAGATTAATTGAAAAATATTGGAGAGGGAGAGTGCAGGGAGACTTATTCTGCGTCAGTTTTAATTATTTATTAAAACATTTACTTATTCCTAAATCCGATGTAAAATAAGATACGTAATTCAACACCTATAAGAAGGACACCTTTATTATTCGACTGCCAGAATGCCAACCAATAACATCCAGTCTGCACCCCTTGGGGGGCAGGTCTTAGTGATGGCCATCCTCATGTTTTGCTGGCTTTACCAAATCATCCTTCTTGGTCTCCACGTCCTAGAAAAGTCAGCAAGATGCAGAGAGGAGGAGCTGGATGTTCCTGATGACATGTTCTCATCAATATTAGATGATGTGGAAAAGGAGGAAAAGCAGATGGCAGAAGAAAGGCTCCCACCTGTAGGGCAGGAGAGCGCTGGGGTTGGAGCAGTGGTTATGTAAGAGCTGAATAATATTCTGTGTTTACTGTCAAAAACCCTGCATTAGATTGCAGGCAAGAACAGCAATAATAAGCATATTGTGCCTCCATTTAACCAGCAAAAACCCATACCAGCAACTGCCCCTGTTTAAAGGTGGTGTGGTCTTCATTATTACATGAAAGACGGCTGCAGGCTAATTGGACGTGCAGTTCTGCACCACAGCATGGCTGCAACCCGCATCTCCTTGTGGCCATACCTTAATGTAGAGTGGCCTGGGTCTACCAGATTTATAGCGATTCATGACAAATTAATTTGGAACAAATTGAATTTCTTGGCTAACTTTGGTTAAGTTGCTTAATCGAATTTTTCAAAACTTCGCTCAGCTCTATTCACAAATATTAAGAATTGCACACCTTTTAATAATTGTGGTGCATCTGTATAGGTTTGTGTGCCTAAATGAAGATCTACACCAGCAAGGGACCCAGTGTAGTTTTATGCTATAAACCATGACAGTCTTCAGGTGTAGATTATAATACATGTAACATACTGGCTATGCCAGACCCACACTGTCCTCAACTTTGGAAGGTGACGAGAGGTGCCTAATAGAGATGAGCGAGTAGTGAAATATTCGAAAGTTCGAAATTCGATTCGAATAGACCGCGAAATTCGACTATTCGACCGAATATCGAATCCCATTAAAGTCTATGGGAAAAAAATGCTCGCCACTTGGAAATCTCAATTCGACCACTTGGAGGTCACCAAGTCCACCCTGAAACCTCAGAAAAGGATGCCAACAATGCTGGAATGCAACTGGGACAGCAGGGGAAGCATGTCTGGGTGCATATAACGCGCCCAAGTCGCACTATTACGCCACTATCACAGCCTCTCAACAATATACTCCAAAGACAATGTAACCTCTCTGTAAAGTGAGACCATACAAGGAAACCTTCTTTCCTCTACATTGCCATGGACCCCAAGCCAAACTAGACAAAAAAGAAGATAAAATTCTGCACCCCTTAAAATCACGTTGCCTATGACAACCACAGATGGCATAGGCAAAGGGGAAAGCAAATAGATCCCACCGCTAATTGTCATTGTGTGTGTGTGTGAGATGTGGTCAGACATGTCTTCTTTAAAATGTAAAAACAACTCAAACACATGCAGAAGCCTTAAAATGCCCAAATTGTTGGCGCTTGAGATGTCAGTGACCCGACCTGGCCCAGTGTCATGTCTAGCAGGTAAAGCAGTGGGGATGTTGAGGGATGCGTAGGACTGCAAAAGGCAGGAAGAGGCCGTGGGCTGGCCAGAGGCTCATGGAAAATTTTGTGGAGGCCCAAGAGGTGAGACCTGTTAAAAATTTTGTGGAAGCCCAAGAGGTGAGACCTTGATAAAATTTTGTGGAGGCCCAAGAGGTGAGACCTTGATAAAATTTTGTGGAGGCCCAAGAGGTGAGACCTGTTAAAAATTTTGTGGAGGCCCAAGAGGTGAGACCTTGATAAAATTTTGTGGAGGCCCAAGAGGTGAGACCTGTTAAAAATTTTGTGGAGGCCCAAGAGGTGAGACCTTGATAAAATTATGTGGAGGCCCAAGAGGTGAGACCTGTTAAAAATTTTGTGGAGGCCCAAGAGGTGAGACCTGTTAAAATTTTTGTGGAGGCCCAAGAGGTGAGACCTTGATAAAATTTTGTGGAGGCCCAAGAGGTGAGACCTTGATAAAATTTTGTGGAGGCCCAAGAGGTGAGACCTTGATAAAATTTTGTGGAGGCCCAAGAGGTGAGACCTGTTAAAAATTTTGTGGAGGCCCAAGAGGTGAGACCTTGATAAAATTATGTGGAGGCCCAAGAGGTGAGACCTGTTAAAAACTTTGTGGAGGCCCAAGAGGTGAGACCTGTTAAAAATTTTGTGGAGGCCCAAGAGGTGAGACCTTGATAAAATTTTGTGGAGGCCCAAGAGGTGAGACCTTGATAAAATTTTGTGGAGGTCCAAGAGGTGAGACCTTGATAAAATTTTGTGGAGGCCCAAGAGGTGAGACCTTGATAAAATTTTGTGGAGGCCCAAGAGGTGAGACCTCTTAAACATTTTGTGGAGGCCCAAGAGGTGAGACCTCTTAAACATTTTGTGGAGGCCCAAGAGGTGAGACCTCTTAAAAATTTTGAGGAGGCCCAAGAGGTGAGACCTTGATAAAATTTTGTGGAGGCCCAAGAGGTGAGACCTCTTAAACATTTTGTGGAGGCCCAAGAGGTGAGACCTCTTAAACATTTTGTGGAGGCCCAAGAGGTGAGACCTCTTAAACATTTTGTGGAGGCCCAAGAGGTGAGACCTCTTAAACATTTTGTGGAGGCCCAAGAGGTGAGACCTCTTAAACATTTTGTGGAGGCCCAAGAGGGACCATGAAATTGGAGGCCCAAGGGTGAGACCTTGATAAAATTTTGTGGAGGCCCAAGAGGTGAGACCTCTTAAACATTTTGTGGAGGCCCAAGAGGTGAGACCTCTTAAACATTTTGTGGAGGCCCAAGAGGTGAGACCTCTTAAACATTTTGTGGAGGCCCAAGAGGTGAGACCTCTTAAACATTTTGTGGAGGCCCAAGAGGTGAGACCTTGATAAAATTTTGTGGAGGCCCAAGAGGTGAGACCTCTTAAACATTTTGTGGAGGCCCAAGAGGTGAGACCTCTTAAACATTTTGTGGAGGCCCAAGAGGTGAGACCTCTTAAACATTTTGTGGAGGCCCAAGAGGTGAGACCTCTTAAACATTTTGTGGAGGCCCAAGAGGTGAGACCTCTTAAACATTTTGTGGAGGCCCAAGAGGTGAGACCTCTTAAACATTTTGTGGAGACCCAAGAGGTGAGACCTCTTAAAAATTTTGTGGAGGCCCAAGAGGTGAGACCTTGATAAAATTTTGTGGAGGCCCAAGAGGTGAGACCTCTTAAACATTTTGTGGAGGCCCAAGAGGTGAGACCTCTTAAACATTTTGTGGAGGCCCAAGAGGTGAGACCTCTTAAACATTTTGTGGAGGCCCAAGAGGTGAGACCTTGATAAAATTTTGTGGAGGCCCAAGAGGTGAGACCTTGATAAAATTTTGTGGAGGCCCAAGAGGTGAGACCTCTTAAACATTTTGTGGAGGCCCAAGAGGTGAGACCTCTTAAACATTTTGTGGAGGCCCAAGAGGTGAGACCTCTTAAACATTTTGTGGAGGCCCAAGAGGTGAGACCTCTTAAACATTTTGTGGAGGCCCAAGAGGTGAGACCTCTTAAACATTTTGTGGAGGCCCAAGAGGTGAGACCTTGATAAAATTTTGTGGAGGCCCAAGAGGTGAGACCTCTTAAACATTTTGTGGAGGCCCAAGAGGTGAGACCTCTTAAACATTTTGTGGAGGCCCAAGAGGTGAGACCTCTTAAACATTTTGTGGAGGCCCAAGAGGTGAGACCTCTTAAACATTTTGTGGAGGCCCAAGAGGTGAGACCTCTTAAACATTTTGTGGAGGCCCAAGAGGTGAGACCTCTTAAACATTTTGTGGAGGCCCAAGAGGTGAGACCTCTTAAACATTTTGTGGAGGCCCAAGAGGTGAGACCTCTTAAAAATTTTGTGGAGGCCCAAGAGGTGAGCCATAAATATATAAATTTTTCTTATTTACGGAGCAATTCTACGGCGGTTAAGGAGGAGGAGGTGGAGGAGGAAATGGCACTTCATACAGATGGCACTTCACTTTTGGCTGCTTTCCACTGTTGGAGAAGCAAAGTCCGGGTCAATCCACTTGCTGTTCATTTTGATTAGCGTCAGCCTGTCGGCACTGTCGGTTGACAGGCGGCTGCGCTTATCGGTTATAATGCCCCCGGCTGCGCTGAACACCCTTTCTGATAGCACGCTGGCGGCAGGGCAGGCAAGCACCTCCAAGGCGTACAGGGACAGTTCCAGCCACGTGTCCAACTTGGAGACCCAGTAAGTGTAGGACGCCGAGGGATCGGGGAGGACAGGGGTACGGTCTGCCAGGTACTCCCGCAACATCCGCCGATACTTGTCCCTCCTGCTGATAGCGGGCCCCGCAGTGATGGAAGTTGCACAAGGGGGTGCCATGAACGTGTCCCACACCTTGGAGAGTGTTCCCCTGGTGGCTGTGGGCCTGATTGATGTTGTGGGACTCTGGGAGACCCTCTCTCTGCCGCCAGCGATGGTGGGTGGGAAAATCTCCATCATGTTCTGCACGAGTTCCCTCTGGTATTCCAGCAATCGATTCGTCCTCTCCTCTACCGGAATAAAAGAAGAGACGTTATCTTTATACCGGGGGTCCAGGATTGCGAAGACCCAGTACAGTTTGTTCTCCACTATCCGGACAACACGTGTGTCCCGGGAAAAGCAGCCCAGCATGAAGTCAGCCATGTGTGCCAGACTCTGAATAGGCATGACCTCACTGCCCCCACCAGAAGGATCACTTGCCATTTCCTCCTCTTCCTCTTCCGCCTCCTCTCCGCCCCATCCGCGCTGAACCAATGGGACGCACACAGCCTGACTGCTACCCTCGCCACCAGCATCCTCCTCCTCTTCCACAGCCACCTCCACGTCGTCCTCCTCCTCCCTCCTCCTCCTGCAACTGCCACCGAGAAGCAGACAAAAGTGTGGTCTGACTGTGTAGCTCCGTTGCGTCTCCTCCTACCCCCGTCTCCTCTGCGTGCAATGCGTTCTCCCTTATTGCGATGAGTGATTCTTTAAGGACGCATAGGAGCGGGATGGTTACGCTCACTATAGCGTCCTCGCTGCTGACCTTCTTGGTGGACTCCTCAAAGATACGCAGTACATCCATATGTCTGCCATCCATGGCCACTCGTGGTTGGCAAACTGAGGGAGCTGAGTTGGAGGCACGCGTGGATTCATAATCTGGTACTCCATCAATGCTCTCTGCTGCTCACACACCCTGGCCAACATGGAATAGGTGGAATTCCAGCGAGTGGGCAGGTCGCACAACAGCCGATGTTCAGGCAAATGGAGGCGTTGCTGGAGTTTTTTTAAGCTAGCAGCAGCTACAGTTGACTTACGAAAGTGAGCGCACAAGCGCCGCACTTTCACCAGTAGCTCTGCCAGGTTGGGGTAAGTCTTTAGAAATTTTTGGACTACCAGATTAAAAACGTGGGCCAGGCATGGTACGTGATTGAGTTCGGCAAGCTCCAGAGCCGCCACCAGGTTACGGCCGTTATCGCACACGACCATGCCTGGTCCTAGCTGCAGCGGCGACAGCCACATCTCCGTCTGCTGCAATATGGCGTCCCTCACCTCTGGGGCGCTGTGCTTCCTGTCGCCCAAGCTGATGAGCTTAAGCACCGCCTGCTGACGTCTCCCCGCGCCAGTGCTGCAACGCTTCCAGCTAGCGGCTGAGGGCGATGTTAAGGCAGAGGAGGAGGAGGAGGAAGAGGAGGGGGGTGTATCAGAACCCATGCTGGCAATCTTGGGCGGGGGTGGTAGGTAGGCCGTCTCTGTTTGCGACCCCGTCCCCGCTTCCACAACATTCACCCAGTGTGCCGTCAAAGAAATGTATCGTCCCTGGCCGCAAGCGCTTGTCCACGAGTCGGTGGTCAAGTGGACCTTTGCGCTGACTGCGTACCTCAGGGCCCGCCTGATGTTACGCGACACGTGCTGGTGCAGGGCGGGGACGGCACTCCGGGAAAAGTAGTGGCGGCTGGGGACGGAATAGCGAGGTGCGGCAGCCGCCATCAGGTCGCGGAAGGCCTGCGTCTCCACAAGCCTAAACGGCAACATCTCCAGGGCCAGCAGTTTGGAGATGTGGCAGTTTAAGGCTTGGGCTTGGGGGTGACTCGAGGCGTACTTCCGCCTGCGGTCGAACGCCTGCGAGATGGACAGTTGTTGGGACGAGGAGTGTGAAGGTGCAGGCGAAGAGGCGGGGGAAGGGGAGGCTGAAGGAGAAGGCCCCAAAGTAGCCGAGGCAGAGGCAGATGTGGAGGTGTCCTGGCTGGAGGTCTGGACCGCAGTGGCAGCACACAACAAAGGGGAAGAGGCAGTGGCAGCAAGACCGGGCGCAGGTTGTATTGCGTTTGCTCTCTCCCACTCAGCCCAGTGCTTGACTTCCAAGTGACGCCGCATGCCTGAGGTGGTCAGATTGCTCTTCTCAGAGCCCCTACTCAGTTTTGAGTGGCAGAGTGTGCAAACCGCGCTCAGTTTGTCATCCGCACAAACATTAAAAAATCTCCACACCACAGAAGTACGAGGCCTCGATGGGGGAGCTTCGCGCGACTGCCCGCTGCCGGGAACAGCTTCGGCCCTGCTGGCTGTGGCCTCACTTCTCTGTCTGGACTGTCCTCTGCCTCTGGACATCCCTCTGCCTGTGGACATCCCTCTGCCTGTGGACATCCCTCTGCCTCTGGACATCCCTCTGCCTCTTGCTGCCTTTTTCGGTGCTGCGCAGACCACCACCTCTCCACTACTTTCCTCGCTGGACATCACCCCTGGCCAAGTGGGGTCGGTCATTTCGTCATCCACCACCTCAACTTCCTCACTCTGCTCCTCCTCCTGCCCACTGGACATTCCAACAGCCTCCCTTGATGGCAACTGCGTCTCATCATCATCATCGCTCATGATAACAGATGCTGGCTCAGGGTCCACATCAGCAGGAGATGGCGAAAATTCAAGTGTTTGGGCATCACTACAAACAAATTCCTCTGGTAGCTCCTGGGATTCTTCCGGCACATCTGAAAAAGGACCCGAAAAGAGCTCCTGGGAGGGGTCAATGGTGGGATGACTCTGTTGGCCAGGTGTGGAGGAAGGAGGGTCAGAGTGAGACTGTGTGGATGACTGGCTGGTGGACAACTGTGTGGAAGCGCTATCGGCTATCCATTGCACCACCTGTTCAACCTGCTCAGGCCTCAACAGCGGTGTAACCCGCCCCCTGCTTAACTGTCCCATAAAGGCAGGGATTCTGGATGAGCGGGATCCTGGCTGACCCTCACCAGCACGCATTGTATCCCCACTGGCTTCAACAAGGCCCCCAACAGCATTTCCGCGCCCCCGTCCTCGTCCACGTCCTATTCCGCTAGCCCCCCTCCGCATTTTATTTTTTTTTGGTTACAATATTTTGCCTTCACAGCCGTGAAATTATTTTGCAAGAGAACGCACAGTACAGTTGCCAATTATAAGGCCTATATATATTTTATAGTTCAAGGTACACAGCCGTGTACTAACTTTTCAGACGGTGGGTATTAACACCAGGTATTTAAATAATTTTGCAGGAGAACGCACAGTACAGTTGCCAATTATAAGGCCTATATATATTTTATAGTTCAAGGTACACAGCCGTGTACTAACTTTTCAGACGGTGGGTATTAACACCAGGTATTTAAATAATTTTGCAAGAGAACGCACAGTACAGTTGCCAATTATAAGGCCTATATATATTTTATAGTTCAAGGTACACAGCCGTGTACTAACTTTTCAGACGGTGGGTATTAACACCAGGTATTTAAATAATTTTGCAAGAGAACGCACAGTACAGTTGCCAATTATAAGGCCTATATATATTTTATAGTTCAAGGTACACAGCCGTGTAATAACTTTTCAAACGGTGGGTATTAACACCAGGTATTTAAATAATTTTGCAAGAGAACGCACAGTACAGTTGCCAATTATAAGGCCTATATATTTTATAGTTCAAGGTACACAGCCGTGTACTAACTTTTCAGACGGTGGGTATAAACACCAGGTATTTAAATAATTTTGCAAGAGAACGCACAGTACAGTTGCCTAGTATAAGGCCTATATATTTTATAGTTCAAGGTACACAGCCGTGTACTAACTGTTCAGACGGTGGGTATTAACACCAGGTATTTAAATAATTTTGCAAGAGAACGCACAGTACAGTTGCCAATTATAAGGCCTATATATTTTATAGTTCAAGGTACACAGCCGTGTACTAACTTTTCAGACGGTGGGTATAAACACCAGGTATTTAAATAATTTTGCAAGAGAACGCACAGTACAGTTGCCAATTATAAGGCCTATATATTTTATAGTTCAAGGTACACAGCCGTGTACTAACTTTTCAGACGGTGGGTATTAACACCAGGTATTTAAATAATTTTGCAAGAGAACGCACAGTACAGTTGCCAATTATAAGGCCTATATATATTTTATAGTTCAAGGTACACAGCCGTGTACTAACTTTTCAGACGGTGGGTATTAACACCAGGTATTTAAATAATTTTGCAAGAGAACGCACAGTACAGTTGCCAATTATAAGGCCTATATATATTTTATAGTTCAAGGTACACAGCCGTGTACTAACTTTTCAGACGGTGGGGATTAACACCAGGTATTTAAATAATTTTGCAAGAGAACGCACAGTACAGTTGCCAATTATAAGGCCTATATATTTTATAGTTCAAGGTACACAGCCGTGTACTAACTTTTCAGACGGTGGGTATTAACACCAGGTATTTAAATAATTTTGCAAGAGAACGCACAGTACAGTTGCCAATTATAAGGCCTATATATTTTATAGTTCAAGGTACACAGCCGTGTACTAACTTTTCAGACGGTGGGTATTAACACCAGGTATTTAAATAATTTTGCAAGAGAACGCACAGTACAGTTGCCAATTATAAGGCCTATATATTTTATAGTTCAAGGTACACAGCCGTGTACTAACTGTTCAGACGGTGGGTATTTACACCAGGTATTTAAATTAGTTTGCAAGAGAACGCACTGTACAGTTGCCAATTATAAGGCCTATATATTTTATAGTTCAAGGTACACAGCCGTGTACTAACTGTTCAGACGGTGGGTATTTACACCAGGTATTTAAATTAGTTTGCAAGAGAACGCACTGTACAGTTGCCAATTATAAGGCCTATATATTTTATAGTTCAAGGTACACAGCCGTGTACTAACTTTTCAGACGGTGGGTATTTACACCAGGTATTTAAATTAGTTTGCAAGAGAACGCACTGTACAGTTGCCAATTATAAGGCCTATATATTTTATAGTTCAAGGTACACAGCAGTAGTGCCAAATATAGTTTGGTATGTAGCAGAGCACCTAATACACCACTAATGCCTCTCTCTGTCCCTACTCCAGCAGCTATCCCTGAATACAGCAGCCGTTCTCTGTAAAGTCTATATTGTAGTAAAGCTATCACTGTACTGCACTATAGTAGCCCTGATAAGGGCTTTTAATCACGCTCCTGCCTGTCCAACAGCTAAAACCTGTCTCTCCCTTCTCCAGCCTCTGTCCCTGACTAAGTTCACGCAGCATATGCGTACGAGCAGGAAGAGCTGAGTTTTTAATATTCGAGGTCACATGGTTTTTCCAGCCAATGCATGTAGACGCCGTTTTCGCGCTGCCAGCGTGCTCAGCGTGCCTGTCATACCCCCCCTGCATGGTGATTGGTGGAAAAAGAGCGCCAGGGAAGGTGGGAGGGGAAACGAATTCTAAGTGCGCCATCGCCGTTATACTCGAACGAAATCGAGTACGCCAAATAGCGTAGTATTCGATCGAATACCAGCTCGATCGAACACTACTCGCTCATCTCTAGTGCCTAACACCCTCCAAAAAAGTGGCAAAATTTTGTGCAACTACGGTAAGCGCCAAGCTTTGCCACTTTTTGGCACCAGTTTTCTGGAGCAGTGGGGATAATAAATGTCCTCCATCACCCTATAAATTCCATTTACAGGTGTAGGAAATCTGCCCCTCTCTTTTCAGTTCATTCAAAAATAACCTATTAGACGTTATTGATTATATGTCCTGTGTAATTAAAGTGGAAGGGCACGTTTTATGAATAGAAGCGTGCAAATGGCATGCCTCCCAGCGCTTTGTTGGCTGTAAACGGCCGCTTCAGCTCTGGCACTATAAGGCCTAGACCGCTAGGGGACACCAGCAATATCTCCTATGTTACATGGTAGGAGTGTATTTGGTAAACTTGTTACTTTATCACCGCCTCATATAGGGTATCCACAGAGGGTGTTCAGGTCACACAATCATATTGACCTCTTACCTCTAAAGTTGCGCCCTACAGCCTGAATTAACTTCGACTTGGCCCCATTTTATGATATTTACTAGAGATGAGCGAGCACTAAAATGCTCGGGTGCTCGTTATTCGAGACAAACTTTTTCCGATGCTCGGGTGCTCGTTTCGAGTAACGAACCCCATTGAAGTCAATGGGAGACTCGAGCATTTTTGCAGGGGACCAAGGCTCTGCCTAGGGAAGGCTGGGTGAAAACCTGGAAACACCACGGAAATGGACAGGAAACAGCAGGGGCAGCATGCATGGATGCCTCTGAGGCTGCCTTATCCCACCATTACCCCAAATTCTCCTGCAACAGCCTGGTGGTGACCCTCAAGGCACCCAGACCCAGACCTGGTGCTCACCCAGACCAAGAAAGGCGAGGCACATGCCCATCACATGTTAGGGAAGCACCCAACTAGGTGCAACGAAGGTCCATCACCCATGCCCATGCTGGCACTGCTCTCCTATCCCCAGCCACACGATGCAGGCATAAGCCTGACACAGCATGGCGGTGACACCAACAAGTGACCAAGTTAGATGAGGTAGCAGGTGAGCCACCCAAAAATTTAGCCTGACGCAGCATGGCGGTGACAACAGAGTGACCAAGTTAGACTGAGGTAGCAGGAGGTGAAGCACGGATGGTAATTCGAAGGAGGAGGAGGAGGGGTTGGAGGAAGAGGCATAGTAAGTCTGAGAAACCGTGACCGAGGTAGGCCCCACAATCCTCCAAGTGGGCAGTACATGAGCGGCCCCAGGGTTAGACTCGGTCAGAGTGACCGAGCTACACAACGGTAGCAGGTAGAGCACATAAAAAATTTAGCGTGGCCCTGTATGTGGACGTTGAGGGCTTGTGCATGTAGGTGGGCTGAACTTTTTTCTGCTTGCGCTCCAACGTCTGCTGTAATGACAGCTGGACGTTGCGCAGGGACACATTGGTGGACAGTGTGGAGGATCATGGAGGCGAAGGGGTGGTTTTCCGACGGGAGGCACTCGTGCCGGGGTCCTGGGCTGGGGGTTGACTCGCAGAGGCAGCGAGTGACACAGGGGAAGGAGCAGTGGTGGGACCCACATGAGGGGAACGGACGGCCTTGGTTCCATAGTGTTTAACACTGGTATACCTGCGCATGCTGGTGGTGGTTAGGCTGGTAGTGGTGGAACCCCCACTTAAAAATTTGGCATCAACTGGTACGGCTGTCAACATTGAGCTTGAACTAGTGGGGCATGTGTGGTATCGATTCTTCTCAGTTTAAAATCGTATACGTCCCCTATCTTCGGACCATACATTTCATGGATTTTTCGAACACGGAAAAGGAAAAAGAGCTTGCTCTGGCCAGGGGAGTGTCTTTTCTACTGCAGGTAAGGGCACGTGTCCATGCTCTGCCTATCACAGGTTAGGAGCCAATTAAAAGAAGAACCAAAAAAAATCTGTTCTTCTTATCAGTTCAAAATCTAATACGTCCCCTATCCGGGTAAATTGTTTGGAAAGAGGGCCTGTAGGTGGGGGGAAGGCTGGGGGGAAGGAGGTTGAGCTGGAAGAACCAGAGGAGTGCCCCCTTGGCTAGCGTGTGTGGTGGTGACAACAGCCGGATGGAGTTCGAATGACGACGCAGGACCCCAACTTAAAAATTTAGCATCAACCAGTACGGTTGTCAACTCTGAAATTTGACAAGTGGGGCATGTTGTATGCATTCTTCTCAGTTTAATACCGTATACGGCACCTATCCGGAAAAATAGTTTGGAGAGAGAGAAAGAGAGAAAAAAGACGTATTTTTAAAAGTGACGTTCAGTATAGATCAGTTAAAGAGAAAGAAAGGATTTTATTAAATGGATTTGTATCACTGAGAGCAAAAGAATGTATTTTTTTACGTGACGTGCAGTATAGATCACTTGGAGATAAAAAGGGGAATGTGCAAACTTGGGCTGCTATAGTGCAAACCACTATGGTGGTGACAACAGAGTGAGCGAGTGACACTGCGGGAGCAGGCGAACCACATAAACATTTTTCGTGGCCCAGTATGGCGGCAGTGACAACAGAGTGACTGAGTTAGTATGCAGTAGCTGGTGAAGCACCCAAAAATTTAGCCTGACACAGCATGGCGGTTACACCACCAATGACTTTGTCCGACTGAGAATGCAGTGAAATGGCTTTTGTTGAGCCTC
Source organism: Rhinella marina (assembly GCA_900303285.1). Classification (NCBI taxonomy): domain Eukaryota; kingdom Metazoa; phylum Chordata; class Amphibia; order Anura; family Bufonidae; genus Rhinella; species Rhinella marina. The sequence goes on along the minus strand of ONZH01019454.1, from coordinate 2,253 downwards.
CAAAAAATTTTTTCTTTTCGGAGTACATAAAGTCGACCCTCAGCAAAAAAAAAAATTTTTAAATGTCGGTACTTGCGACTCCTGAAAAATTGTTTTGGACTGTCTGTTTGACGCTCCTGAAACATTGTTTTACAGTGTCTGTAGTTGACACTGCGGAAAAATTGTTTGGAGAGAGGGCCTGTAGGTGGCACTCCGGAAAAATTGTTTTGAGAGAGGGCCTGTAGGTGGACCTCCGGAAAAATTGTTTGGAGAGAGGGCCTGTAGGTGGCCCTCCGGAAAAATTGTCTGGCGAGAGGGCCTGTAGGGGGCCCTATGGAAAAATTGTTTAGAGAGAGGGCCTGTAGGTGGCCCTCCGAAAAAATTGTTTAGAGAGAGGGACTGTAGGTGGCCCTCCGGAAAAATTGTTTAGAGAGAGGGCCTGTAGGGGGCCCCCCGGAAAAATTGTCGTAAAAGAGTGCCAGTTGGCCCTCTAAAAAATTGCGTTTTGGGTCAGCGTTAGGCAAAGACGACAAAGAGGAGGAGGAGTAGGAGGAGTAGAGAAGAGGAATCCGATATATAAGTAATGTTAATCTTTAGCTTCTTTCCCCCGGAGGAGATTTGAATTCCGGTGAAATCTAGGCTTTGTTCATTTTAATAAGCGTCAGCATGTCAGCGCTGTCAGTTGACAGGCATGTACGCTTATCGGTGATGCCGCCACCAGCTGCACTGAATACCCGCTCTGACAACACGCTAGTGGCAGGGCAGGCCAGCACCTCCAAGGCGTACAGCGCCAGTTCAGGCCACGTGTCCAGCTTTGAAACCCAGTAGCTGTATGGAGCAAAGTGATCGGTCTAGACGTTGGTATGGTCAGCTAGGTACTCCCTCACCATCTTTCTGTAAAGCTCACCCCTACTCTGCCGAGACTGGGGACAGGTGACAGTGTCTTGCTGGGATGACATAAAACTGGCAAAGGCCTTGGAGAGCGTTCCCCTGCCAGTGCTGGACAAGCTGCCTGCTCGCCTCCTCTCCCCCGCTACTTGGCCCACAGAACCACGCCCTCTGCCGCTAGCGGCGTCAGATGGGAAGGATTGTTTCAGCTTGTGCACCAGGGCCTGTTGATATTGATTCACTCTCATACTCCTTTCCTCTACAGGGATGAGAGTGGAAAGGTTCTGCTTGTACCATGGGTCCAGGAGAGTGAACACCCACTAATCGGTGTTTGAAAAAATTCTTCTAACGCGAGGGTCACGGGATAGGCAGCCTAACATGAAGTCTGCCGACATTCTCCTCCTCTTCCTCCTCATCCTCATCCCCCTCCTCCGATACGCGCTGAGAAACAGACCGGAGGGTGCTCTGGATATCAAGCGACGTATCTTCCTCCACCATCTCTTGTGATAAGCGAAAAGCTTCTGACTTCATGCTGAGCAGTGAGTTTTTCAACAGTCAAAGCAGCGGGATGGTGAGGCTGATAATGGCGGCATCGCTGCTGACCATCTGTGTTGACTCCTCAAAGTTGCTCAACACCTGGCAGATATCAGTTGGTGAGCGGGCAGTTGTAGACGGCGCTGCGCTGCCCTGAGAGTGGCAGCATCTGTGGTCGACTTGCGGAAATGCGCACAGATGCGGCGCACCTTGGTGAGCAAATCAGACAGATTAGGGTATGTCTTGAGGAACCGCTGAACTATGAGATTGAACACGTGGGCCAGGCATGGCACATGTGTCAGTCTGCCAAGTTGCAGAGCCGCCACCAGGTTAAGCCCGTTGTCACACACAACCATGCCTGGCTTGAGGTTCAGCAGTGCCAGCCACAGATCAGTCTGCGCCGTGATGCCCTGTAACAGCTCTTGGGCGGTGTGCCTTTTGTCACCTAAGCTCAGCAGTTTGAGCACCGCCTGATGGCGCTTACCCACGGCACTGCTGCTGTGCCTAGAGCTACCGACTGAAGGCGCCGGGCCCACGGATGGTAATTCGGAGGAGGAGGAGGGGTCGGAGGAGGAGGCATAGTACGTCTGAGAGACCGTGACCGAGGTAGGCCCCGCAATCCTTGGTGTGGGCAGTACATGAGCGTCCCCAGGGTCAGACTCGGTCCCAGCCTCCACCAAGTTAACCCAATGTGCCATCAGTGATATATAGTGTCCCTGCCCAGCAGCACTTGTCCACGTGTCCGTGGTTAGGTGGACCTTCTCAGAAACAGCGTTGGTCAGGGCACGGATGATGTTCTGTGACACGTGCTGGTGTAGGGCTGGGACGGCACATCGGGAAAAATAGTGGCGG
>ONZH01019453.1:0-13494 GCA_900303285.1 Rhinella marina | reverse complement strand
TAAAATGCACAAAAATAGGGATTTTTTTAAAAATACTGTAAACTATCATTGTGAGAGATACATATTTTATGTGAATAAAAGGCTGAGGAGCAAGAAAAAAATATGTGGATAAATAGAACTGTACACAGAAAGCAAGAAATGACAAAAAAGGTAGCATTTACATCACTAAAAAAGGAAGGTATTGAGGAAGTATTGAAAAACTCTAAGGAAAAAAAAATAGAATATGTAAAAGACAAATATTTGCAGCCAAACTAGAGACCGAGATTCATTACCAAAGAGAGCAAAAACAACCCTAAATTCTTCTTCAATTATATAAATGGCAAGAAATTTAAACCAGAAAGTGTTGGCTCTTCATAGAGTGATGAGGGGAGAGTTGCAGAGAGTGATGAGGAAAAAGCAAAGCTACTAAATATCTTTTTCTCCACTGTATTCACTGAGGAAAATAAACTATCAGATGAAATGCAGAATATAACAGTAAATTCCCCATTAAAAGTGCCCTGTCTGACCCAGGAAGAAGAAACGTATATCAAAACAAAGATTGGGTACAACACCTGTATAGTAGGTGGTCAAGTTCAGAATGCACGTCCTCACAGGAGTCTAGTCCAAAGGCTCCAACATTCAAAATGGTGAAAAGAGATTGAAGACAGCATCCATAATGCGGTGTAGAAAATGTGGTTCCTTTAATCCATAATTCATGGATTCATGCTTGAAAAAGGCTGTGGTGCAGCCGAAACGTAGCATGTACCAGGGTGGAATTATGGATTAAAGGAACCACATTTTCTACACCGCATTATGGATGCTGTCTTCAATCTCTTTTGACCCAGGAAGAAGTACAGCGGCGTCTTAAAAAGATTAAAATAGACACTGTACTGTCAGGGAGTGTTCCACAGGATTAGCGCATAGAAAATGTGGTGCCAATATTCAAAAAGGGTCCAAAAACAGAGCCCAGGAACTATAGGCCGGTAAGTTTAACATCAGTCGTGGGTGAACTGTTTGAGGGTTTTCTAAGAGATGCTATCTTGGAGTACCTCAATGAAAATAAGCAAATAACTCCATATCAGCATGGCTTCATGAGGGATCGGTCATGTCAAACCAATTTAATCAGTTTCTATGAGGAGGTAAGTTCTAGACTTGACTGCGGCGAATCAATGGATGTCGTATATCTGGACTTCTCCAAAGCATTTGACACGGTACCACATAAAAGGTTAGTATATAAAATGAGAATGCTTGGCTTGGGAGAAAATGTATGTGGGTAAGTAACTGGCTCAGTGATAGAAAACAGAGGGTGGTTATTAACGGCACATACTCAGATTGGGTCACTGTCACTAGTGGGGTGCCACAGGGGTCAGTATTGGGCCCTATTCTCTTCAATATATTTATTAATGATCTTGTAGAAGGCTTGCTTAGTAAAATATACATTTTTGCATAATAATGTACATAATACAGACAGAGGACAGTATACTGTATACAGTATATACTATATACACACACTACAGAGGACAGTATACTGTATGTATACTATATACATACACTACAGAGGACAGTATACTGTATATATACTATATACATACACTATAGAGGACAGTATACTGTATATATACTATATACATACACTACAGAGGACAGTATATTATATATATATATATATACACACACACACTACAGAGGACAGTATACTGTATATATACTATATACACACACTACAGAGGACAGTATACTGTATATAGTTACATATATTGTATAATTAGCATCAGTTCTATAATACCACTAGCTCCTCTCTATAGTCAACTGCACTCCACCCCACCTGTAATTCTTCCCTATTTCACCAGCTTTCTGTCCATCCTTTTGACATAAGACTTGGTCTTCCGGACTTGGGGCATAGTGAGATCCACCTCCCCAGGTAAAATACAGAAAATTAAATCTATGTCTGGGCAGATGTAGATTTGTACTATAATGTGAGCTAATTTCCGTCTCTTGTGTACCACACACCCTCCCGTTTAACCCAGTTTATGTGTACTTTTCTTGCAACTTTTCCAGTGGTGGTCAGTGGTGAGAAACATTGAAAATGATAGCAAAAATATGGATAACTAAAAATTAACAATTCTTTAATATCAAATTACAAGCATTCATAAATCTGCCATGTGTAGCATAATTAACTCCAGAGTATTACAAAATCATGTTTTTCTTTTAATTTTTTTTTAGTCATCTTATACCACCAATCTCAACATATTTTGAGGGGAAAAGGAAGATTAACAAAGAAAAATCAGTAGGAATCACAAAAAAATATACCAGGTTTCCATAAAGGAGCATAAAATGTCACCACAGGCTCCAGAGTATTACTGCAGTCCCATCTTACCATCATCTGATTCCATAGTCATTACTGACTTCAATTTAACCCTGAGTTGTTAGGCTCCACTGAAGCTGCTTCGCGTGTGGCCTTGATAGGTACACCCATGCTTCCTAAGAATGGAATGATTCGTTCCAGACCCCTGAAAGATCCCCAGATTAATATCTTTCACTAGTCAGTTTTTTTAAATCTCTAATAAATAAAGAAATTGCATTGTCGCTACCTGGACCTGAATATATAAATATTCTGTAAGTAAACATCAATTGGATAAAAAAAAGAACATAGCACACCAAAAAAATATATGATCTCCCTGAGTGTAGGGCAGCGTATAAAAGCCTCCATTCTCCTCTCTCAAGAGTCACAATTTTAGTCCCAAGACATGGCAATCAATGTAATACATGACTGTGGGATATTATTTAATTGCTTCATTTGCTCTATTCATTAATTACAATGATCATCAATAAAAATATAGTTATAGGAAAACTAGTACACACTCTGAATTCTATGGTTTTATGTATCAGGAGTAGGACATAACAAAATCTGGTCCTTAGAATGTCCTAAAATTAGGAAAATAAAGCCTTAGATGAATCACAACACATGAAAAAGTATACACTGTGATATATTTAACAATAACTAGTCCAAAATTCAGAAACTGTGTATGAAAAATTAAGTCTACCCTTACTGCTTCCATAGGAAATAAATGGGTAAGTGGCAGTCATGTACTGCTAATCAAATGCCCTTGATTACTTGACCATAATCAAACTTGACTACCTCTATAAATGCAGATTGCTTTGGCAGTTTGCTGGTCTGGAACATTCAGTCATGTGTTGACACATTGCCAAGGTGGAAATACATCAGTATTGATCTTAGAGAAGCAATTCTTGCTGCCCATCAATCTGGAAAGGGCCATAAGGCCATTACCAAACAAGTTGAAGCCCAATTATTCTACAGCAAGAAGGATTGTTCACAAGTGGAAAACATTCAAGACAGTTAACAATCTTCTCTGAAGTGGACTTCCGAGCAGATTCATCCCAAGGTCAGACTGGTCAATGATCATAAAAATTGTTATATCTAAAACATGGCAGGATGGTGTGTTTGCAAAGTTGCACCTGAGCAAACCTCAAGACTTCTGGAACAATGTTCGTTGATAGACAAGAACAAAGTGAGATATTTAGCCATAATGCACAGCAGCACGTTTGGAGAAAAACAAACACAACATAGCACAAACAGATCATACCAACTGTCAAGCATGGTGGTGGAGGGGTTATGATTTTGGGTATTTTTTGCAGCCACAGGTCCTGGGCTCCTTGAAGTCATTGAGTCGACCACCTCTGTATATTAAAGCATTCTAGAGTCAAATACGATATTTAGCCATCTGTCCAACAGCTAAAGCTTTGCCAAAACTGGGTCACGTCGAAGAACAATGATTCCAATACACTCTACAATCTACAACAAAATGGCTAAAAAGGAAAGAATCAAGCTCTTGCAATGACAGTGAAGTTGATACCTCGATAGTATAAAGAGATGAAAGAATCATTAAAAAAATTATTCGCCGAATATTCGCTGAACTTTTCCTAAAATTCGTATATTCGACGAATAGATTCGTTGTATTTGCGTACAAAATATACGTTATTATGTGCTATTAGCGAACATTCGCGCACTAATAACGAACGTTCATTTACAAAATGTACGCAACTTCTTAGAAGACGTACGCATGAGCGTACAAATAGCTTACGAATCTCAGCGTACTATTGTCTAAGCGATTACGTAATACGCAGGCACGTACGAGGAGAGGCCGCGGCGTGCACTCCTCAGAGGCAGAGCGAATATTCGAGACATATATATGGTAAAGTGCAAATACATTATTATAGGTATAATATAAAAATTTTAAATATCACCTACCTAGTATGCTCACGGACACGTTTAAGTCTCTTTTCTTCTGACGCTTGTCAAAGAACTGGAGCAGAGTCCCAAACTCAGTCGCAATTTGTAATCCACATAGGTAAAATTGTAATCCAAATGGGTAAAAAAAAAGCAGCAAAGGTTCCTTAAAAAACCCACTTTCAAGGGGCTCCCAAATAACCTGAAAAGGGGGAAAAGGGATGAGGCGCACGAATGCGCAACTTAATTTCCTGAGTTGCCTCGTCATCCTCCCGCGCTGGAGAAAGGGGCGGAACTACCAGGGAGGAGTCTGCATAGCTGAATTGAATTCGTACGCAACAGCGTATAGAGTAACTACCAGGGAAAAGTCTGCATCGCTGAATTGAATTTGTACGCGACAGCGTATAGAGTAACTAAATTATACGTAGAATAGCGTATAATTTATAGGACACACTACGTAGCGAATGCGTACAAAAGCGAAGCGAATCACCTAATATTCGGATTCGCTTCGCAGCTGAAAAATCCCAAGATTCGATACGAATCTACGAAGCGGAGAATAGATTCGCTCATCTCTACTCATCACCTTCAACATGAAGCCCTTAGATATGTGAGTAGGAACAACAGTAGCATTAGCAATGTCACCCCCTGATATCTATATTAGAGCAAGTGCTCACAATGTTGCAGGGAGGGATTACCTTCCACATTTTGCTCACCACCCTGTGGCTGTTGGCAACACACAGGGACAAAGTCTGGTGAAAAATGAAGTGGAGGAGGATTAAAATGAGGAGCTACTGCTGGAGGAAGAGGAGGAGTTGATGGTGCAGAGAGACATAATAATCCTGATGACTATGATAAAACTGGCCATGACTAACCATCAAAGTTTGGTTTAGAGTCTGAAAAAACTGTGTCCTCAAGCATACTGACGAGAACAGAAAGTTGCATGCTTGGTTAATTATATACTGTGTATCGTATATCAATCAAAGTGTTGACTAATTGATAGCTATGCTTCTAGACTCTCACCATGAAAGCAACATGGGGCAATGTTTTCCTCCTTGTGAAAGGGAAGCAAAATTTTTGTATTAACAGGACTTGTTCTGTACCTAGCTTAGCACAGCTTTTAACGAGTCTCACCTGGAATCCCATCCCGCCAGTGCAACTGCTACAACACATGACAGAAACCATAGCAGTTCCAATGGCAGCCAGTTCAGTTTGCTGAACTTAATGGAAGTTTTTCAAGTGCTGTTCCAACCTGACACACATCAGCACATGGATAAACACTTTCTGAATGATCAGGTTTAGTTGTACCTGGACTGTGCCCTTCTTCCTGCACATACCCTGTTCCCTGACTCGATAGAATTATAGGATAGGAGATTGAAACGGTGGCTGCAAATTGGCACATTTTGCTAGTGTTTTACAGTCAGTTCAAGCCCCCATGGTACAGTGGGAAAGGGTATTTATAAAGTCAGGTGCATAGTCATAGCAAAGCCGACAAAATTGTTCTCTCCAAGTATAGAAGGCATTACTTTCTGTTAATATTAGTGAGGCATGGATACGTTTAGATTTTCACACAACTCCGACTGATGCCAATGAATAGATCTGCCATTGCGCAGCCCTTCACTTCAACAAACAGAATCATTTCATGACCCTGATCTCCTCACTATCCAATAATCCAAAAAATCCTTTGACACTTTTCAATCCTTCCTCAGTGTAAAAGTGCAGACACCTATTATTGACTTCTGTGGTAATGATCTGGCCACCTGCTTCAAACAGAAAATTGAAAATATCTGGCAGGAAATTGGCTCCCAGATTCTGTCATCAATCGCCTTCCTCCCTGCATCTCCTCTGGTTCACTCTTAAGATTTCACCCAGTCACTGAAGAAGTGTCCAGACTTCTCTCTTCTTCTCGCTCTACTAGATGAACTACTGACCCTATTCTTTCACAACTCAGTCCCTCTCTTCCCAGCTGTCACTACTCACCTCATAAAAATCATATCATATTGCATATTCTGTCCACAAAGCTTCAGTGCTTAATGGATACCCAAAGATAATGGAGTATTACTATGTGTGCAGTATCAATTATTAATTGGTCCCAGAGAAAGTGTTTGCTGGTGTTTTGGAACTCTAGTATTACAGCTGTATATACACTTACAAAAGGAGGACATTGTGTTCCAGCAGGACAATGCCCCGAAGCATACGTTGAGATTGGCAAGAAATGGTTCAATGGCAATGAAGTAGAGGTGCTGGATTGGCCCCCACAGTCCCCAGACCTCAACCCATTCCAACATTTGTGGGTAGAGTTGAAGAAAAAGCTGTATTTGTACCCATGTGAGTGGACCAGTATGCATCAACATTGGGAATGTGTAGAAAAGACCTGGGAACAGATTTTGGTCGAGATATTTGTGAACCTGATTGAGAGCATGCCCTGAAGGATTCAGGCAGTGCTGAAAGCCACAGGTGGATTTACAAAATACTATCAAAGTAATACAAATTTTAATTTAGAATTTTAAAAGCAAAATAGTAACAATGCAATTACATGACAATAATCTGCATAACTAATCATATGCTAAATAGCTGCAATTTATGTATGAAATAGCCAAGATGATGGTCGATAAAATGATGGTAGTCTCACATCCGAAGCTGTAGTGGATGATGAGATATAGAGCCTGTCAAAAAGTTCAAAACGTTACCCTTTTGCTCATCAGTGTATATATAATACTCAGAAAAAGTTAGGGATATTTGTCTTGTGGATGAAATTTCAGGATGAACCTAAAATGCACTCTAACTTTGACAGTTGTACCTAATGCGACCTTCTCTAAACTTTTGAATGCACATGTCCAACTGTTCAATGTTTCAGTACTTTTTGCACAACTTGCTGTTCTCTAACAAGGAGCTTAACAACAAAATCCACAAATCAGGTGTTTGATCCATGAATCTCCAAATAAATTTCCTGTTTCAATTAGAATTGGTATTTAAACAGTCCTCCTCATCATGCTGTTCACATTTTGACATCATGAGACCAAGACGACACCTAACAATTGATCAACAGTACCTAGCCATTGCAAGGCTTCAAGCAGAATGTTCTCAGATGACAGTGAGACTGGAAGAGTCACAGAAAGGCATAGAAATGGACGTCCTTTTGCCACATCCCACACTGATGACATTGTGAACAATGCCCTGCGCAACCGGATGATAAATCCCACACAACTCCGTGCACATTTAAGGGAGGTGAGAGGCACCCAAGTGTCATGTCAGACCATTTAAAACCGTTTACATGAGAGTGGTGTGCGTGCTAGATGACCTACAAAGGTACCTCACCACACCACTAGCCACAGGCATCTTTGTCTTGCATGGGTCAGGGAGGATCTACGCTGGACAAGTGACCAGTGGGCTTCAGTGCTGTTCACTGCTGAAAGTTGATTCACGTTGAGCAGAAATGATGGCCGCCAACGATGTTGGAGACGTCGAGGAGAGTGCTATGAATCAGCCACAGATGAGTCTTTAGTGGTGGTGGTGTTACAGTGTGGGCAGGTGTGTCTAGTCAATACAGAACTGCCCTACACTTTGTGAATGGTCCAGTTACAAGCCCAGACTATTTGAATAACATCATTAATCCAGTCATTGTGCCTCTGCATGAACAACCCAGGCCTAATTTGATCTTCATAGAGGACAATACTCCAGCTCATCGAGGTCCCATCATTAAGGAACGGCTGCTGGAGACTGGGGGACCTCAAATGGAGTGGCCTGCACTTTCTGTAGACCAGAATCCTATTGAAAACCTATGGGATCAGCTGAGTCGCCGTGTAGAGGCTCGTAACTCTGTACCCCAGACCCTCAATAACCTAAGGGCCACCCTTCAAGAAGAGTGGGATGCCATGCCTCAGCAGACAATAAGTCGACTTGTAAACAGCAGGAGATGTCATTGTCAAGCTGTAATTGAAGCTCAAGGCCACATGACAAATTATTGAGACATTGACATTTCTGTGGCGGTATATCCAGCACTGGTGTCAGCTTTTGTTTCAATAAATTGTTTGAGATGAGGAAATCACCTTTGCTGTTTCTATTTAACTGCCCAACTTTCATAATATAATATTACTGTACTCTGAGCTTTTTACATTTTCCATAAATTTCACCCGAAAGCCAAATATCCCTACCTTTTTTTCAGTAGTACATACTGCAGGGGTGGGGGAGGGTGACTTTCTCCCTGCAGCTCATGCTCAGACTGCACAGTGCTTCTGTCTGAGAGTGAGCTGTTCAAAAGGACATCCCTGTGTCCATCCAGGCCCTGCGCCGGATGAAGGACAAGGAGTCTGAAAACCAGACTGTCCGGCCTAAAAACGGACCTCTGGCTACCCTAGGAGCAGGCTGCTGTGAAGGTCACAGTTAAAGGGGCGGGCACTGTGGAGATCACTCTTAAAGCAGGAGGGGACTGTGGAGGCCATTATTAAAGGGGCAGTGGGGTACTGTGAGGTCACTGTTAAAGGGGCAGTCACTGTGGAGGTCTCTGTCAAGGGGGCCAGGAATAGTGGAGGTCAATTAAGGGGACTGTAACCTATGGTCAGTGTTAAGGGGTGAGGTGCTGTGGAACTCTCTGTTAAAGGTTCAGGCTGCTGTGAAGGTCAAAATTAAGGAGGTGGGCTGCTGTGGAGGTCCCATTTTAAGGAGACGGGGCCCTGTGGGTGGAGTCAGTGTTAAGGGGTGGGAGCTGTGGAGGTTACTGTTAAGGAGGAGGTGTGCTGTAGAGGTCACTCCCGATATCTTTTAAAGACACACACACACACACACACACACACATTTAATGACATATACCCGGGCAAAGCAGGGTCCTTCTGCTAGTGTATATATATAGATTGTTTCTTTCCTTGGGATTAGATGTGTCCCTGCTTTTTGCCTGCATCCTAACTAGCACCCGAGTCTTAAGGTGATAGCTCTGTTGCGAGTTTTTACACTTTTAAAGAGAACTGCCAGTTTTATAATTGATGACTTGGCTGTTGATTCTTTTTGTTTGAATGTTTTTACAAAAACTTAGAATTCCAAGTTTAAAAAACCTAAACGGGCAAATACATTCTACTCTTACTCTTGATATGATGGTATCCAACAACATTGTGGTACAGACATTGACTGCTCTGACAATACTGCTTCTTCCACCAATTGTAATGGGTGAGCAGTGATCACAGTCTAATACTCTGTTGGTATCTAGTGTTGAGCGAGCATGCTCGGCCGAATATTGTATACCGCGTGTGCTCGAGCGCCATGCTTGAGTCCCTTCCCCACATGTTTCTTGGCTGCTATACAGCCAATCAGCGTGCAGGGAGGTACTGGCATTTACTGTAATGTCGTAGCCATGTTGGCTACTGGCATTACAGTGATTGGCTGGCTGGGAACGTGTCATTGGGTGCTATATGGCACCCGGTGACATGTGACCGGCTCAGACCGAGTCAGGGAGAGCTGCTGCAAGGAGGGACAGATAGTGTAGGGAGAGAAATTGGCTAGGCAGGGCTAGATTTTCAGTGGAAAAGACCCAAAAGCCCTTTTAAGGGCTATTGTGATATCTGGCTACAATATTTTTTTTTTTTTGGCGGGGTTAAAAATTGCGCAAGGTGGCCTTAGTCAAGGTTAGATTTTCATTGTAAAAGACCCAAAAGTCCCTATTGTTTCATCTGGCTGCAATATTTTTTAATTTTTTTAATTTTTGGGGGTGGGGGCAAGAATTGCCTGACCTAAACACCACCTGCGCCGCGTGTGATGTATAACGTTTGTGTGTCCCAAATACCTGACATCCGGTGTATTGTTTTCCGCTTCTATTCAAGGCGACATTACCTGCACTGCGCCTGCTGTATAACGTTTGCACAAGGAGGGACAGAATTTGTTAAGCAGGGTTAGATTTTAAAAGACCCAAAAGTCATTTTAAGGACTATTGTTTCATCTGGCTGCAATATATTTTTTATTGGAGGGCAGGAATTCTTGTAATTCCGTAAAAGTGGCGTAATACTCAGACAACATTGTTCACAGCAGCAACTTGAGAGTCCAAGATGCATCCAGACATCCTCCCCATGCTGTTCCCAAACCATTTCAGTGGGGTTTCCATCATTTTCTCACCTTTCCCTATGAACCAGACACCCTCCCCTCTTCAGAGCAGGGGGTGCCTGCTTTAGTGCTCTGGTTCTCCAATTGACTTCCATTGTGCTCGGGTGCTCGGTAGAGCTAGTGTTCTACCCGAGCACCCGACCCCTATGGTACTCGATCAACACTATTGGTATCATGTTTAAAGGCTTGGAGGACTAAATACATGTTCATCTATAAAAGTTCCTTGTGCATTTGCCATGCATCTCACCTGAAGCTATGTTGTCAGATAGTTTAATAGCTCAACCGGTAGAAGACCTCAGGATTGGTGACATGGAGGTGCCTGAACTCACTGGGGATATGGTCACTAAGGCAGGGGTGCACCTAGCCTTTCTGCTGCCTGAGGTGAAAACTGAAATGGTGCAAATTTCTTAACCTAACCCCTTTCCTTCAGCCCATGGCCCTTTGGCTGCCCCCCTCTTGCCCCTAACTGGTGCTGCCTGGGGCTATCGCCTCACCTGACCTGATTGGTGGTGCACCCCTGCACTAAGGTATCATTAAATGATGGCACATACTTCATTCACTTTTGAGTGAACACACCAATGGCTGGCTTCTGTCATAATTTTGGTAAGATACCTGGGCCATAATGAGATTGAATAGATCTATGTATTTTAGACATTTTTTATGCACTGTGTAATACATTTTCACCTTTGTTGGTTGTAAAGACTTCTGGGTGCTGTTCCCTTATGGCATGCTCTTGCTGCAACTCTACGGATGATGTCTAGCTTTAAATAAAATTAGCATCTCTTACTTTTGGGGTAAACTTTAACTTGGATAAAATCCTTAAACTGGCCATTAATATGAAATATGTTGGCTAAACCCACTGATTTTGATGCCAGTGGCTGACCACCAAAGAGAATAGGAGCCTCCCAACTCTCTTCCAATGGCACATGTCAAGGAGTTAATAATTGGACATTAGATTTTAACTGCCTGATCCTTTGTTCTCGGGTAAATAAGCTGTTGCCAGAGAAATCTGACAGCGGCTTCCCCTTCCTCCTCTCACTGAGAAAATACTATGAACTTAGCAGTCAACTGTCCGAGGGCATTGGGAATGACAGCTGTCAGACAAATGAGTGTTTGGCCAAGAGCGGTATTAGACTGGATTGAGCTTTAATTGTCATTGTTCAAGTACCAGTACAAGGCCAATGAAAGACAGTTACAGCATCCAACCATAAAGCCAAAACAGTAATACATAGAAATATTAAAACTTCCCAATACATTGAAACAATAACATTATGAGGGTCATTTATTAATCTGAAATACGCCTAAATTACGTAGGTGTATTTCAGGTGTAGATTAGTTGCTCAGTTAGTAGTACCACTATCTGCGACTTTGCCCCATTCACGCCTGGTCTAAATAAGCGGGAGTGGTTTTAGGAGTAGAAAATGGTCTAAATGTAAGACAGCTCGGAAGCTGTCTTACATTTAGAACTGGCAGTGGATGCGTTGACGTTATGGAGAGGCCGTCACCTCTTCATAAATTTAGCGGAACCAAGACGAGCTTAGAGCTTTATTAATGTCTAAAACGCTGGTCTTAATAAATGTGCCCCAATGTGTATATCCAGCCTTAATCATGTTTCATTAAGGGGAAGACAGTTCTCTTCCTCTTGGGGGGATATGGCTAATAATGTTGAGTGAATCGAAGTATCCAACGTGGACTTTGATCCAAATTTCAGGAAAATTTTGATTCACTGTAAAACCGAATTTCCTTCCACTTGATGGTAGTGAATCAATTTTTCCTAAAATGGTGGATAAACATAAAAAAAATATACTCACTTCATCCACTTGATCACAGAGAGGCCATCCACTCTCGTCTTGATTGAAGAAAACCCGCCAAACGACTTGTGGAGAGCGTGAAGATGTCACCATGTGTGGCCAGCATGATCGCATGACGTCTTCACTAGTGATGAGCGAATCGAAGCGGCAATATTCGTGATTCGCACGAATATTGCCCGCTTCGGCTCGGCTCGGCATCCCGAGGCAGCGCGGATTCATGATTATTCGTGCGTCACTGCAAGTTTGAAATGCCCGTTTTTTTCAGCCAATCAGCATCAAAGGGAAGCCTGTGGGAACGCCTGCTGTGATGTAACAGCCCCTATACCTCCCCAGCAGTGATTGGCTGGCAGTGACATGTGACCTAAATTTACATAAGGTAGGGACCTGCACAGTGTCAGACTGGCCCACGAGACACCGCCCTGAGATCTGATGGGGGCACGAGATGCCGACCTGAGGTCTGATGGGGGCACGACACGCCGACCTGAGGTCTGATGGGGGCACGAGACGCCGATCTGAGGTCTGATGGGGCACGAGACGCCGACCTGAGGTCTGATGGGGGCACGAGACGCCGACCTGAGGTCTGATGGGGGCACGAGCCGCCGACCTGAGGTCTGATGGGGGCACGAGACGCCGACCTGAGGTCTGATGGGGGCACGAGACGCCGACCTGAGGTCTGATGGGGGCACGAGACGCCGACCCTGTACGGTGACATCACTGTGTTTATTATCTCTGTACTGTGACATCACTGTGTTTATTATCCCTGTACAGTGACATCACTGTGTTTATTATCTCTGTACTGTGACATCACTGTGTTTATTATCCCTGTACAGTGACATCACTGTGTTTATTATTCCTGTACAGTGACATTGCTGTGTTTATTATCCCTGTACAGTGACATCACTGTGTTTATTATCCCTGTACAGAGACATCACTGTGTTTATTATCTCTGTACAGTGACATCACTGTGTTTATTATCGCTGTACTGTGACATCGCTGTGTTTGTTATCCCTGTACGGTGACATCACTGTTTATTATCCCTGTACAGTGACATCGCTGTGTTTGTTATCCCTGTACAGTGACATCGCTGTGTGTATTATCCCAGTGCAGGAAGAGGTAAGTGATCTGTGTGTTTGTTTTCTATTTTTCAGGGTCGTGAATGCAGAGGACTACGTCGGATTCGGTGGACTACGTCGGACCAGCTTTTTTTTGGGGGGTGCCAGGAACAGCCGGGTACCCGAAGGACCGGACCTTCTAAATTGAGGGTCTGGCTCTGGGGCGGCTGCAGGCTGGTACCATTAGGCTGGGAAGGGCCAATAACCGTGTCCCTTCCCGCCCTGGTAGTGCCAGGCTGCTGCTGCTGGTTGTATCTAG